>CAJNOL010005832.1:0-10600 GCA_905250125.1 Rotaria sordida | reverse complement strand
CACCAATCAGAAACGAGCTTTTTTATTTTAAGCTTTTCGGGCCTTTTGATGAAACTTTACTATAGGTTATCGAGGGCCAGGATTCCGAATTTGAGGTCGGATTTTATATCCGACCTTCCCATTGGCTTACATGCCGACCAATCAAAAATGAGCTTTTTTATTTTAAGCTTTTTGGGCCTTTTGATGAAACTTTGATATAGGTTATCGATGGCCAGGATTCCTAATCTAAGGGCAGATTTTATATCCAGCCTTCCCATTGGCTAGAAAGCCGACCAATCAAAAATGAGCTTTTTTATTTTAAGCTTTTTAGGCGTTTTGAAGAAACTTTACTAAAGGTTATCGAGGGCCAGGATTCTAAATTTGAGGTCGGATTTTATATCCGACCTTCCCATTGGCTAACATGCCGACCAATCAGAAATGAGCTTTTTATTTTAAGCTTTTTGGGCTTTTTGATGAAACTTTGATATAGGTTATCGATGGCCAGTATTCCAAATTTGAGGTCGGATTTTATATCCGACGTTCCCATTGGTTAGAAAGGTGACCAATCAGAAATGAGCTTTTTTATTTTAAGCTTTTTGGGCTTTTTGATGAAACTTTATTATAGGTATGCCATGACCAGAATTCTGAGTCTTTGATCGAATGTTAGATGTTCAAAATGTTGACCGAAGTAAATCGGTGTCGAAGAATCCGAATGCGAAGTCGGTTTTTCAAAATTTTGAGTGTGATTTTTTTTTAGTGAAAGAAAAGGTTTTTTGAGAAAATGACGATATTTTAGAGAAGTTGGTGAGCCTAAATCGGTGTCAGAGCATCCGGCGCTTTACTATATCGCTGGAAGTTTACCGGTATAATTTTACAATCAGGGTAAGGCTTTTTAAGGAAACAATATGTTTTCGGTGTATTGAACATTGAGTGATATGAAATAATATGAGCTTGTGGTCTGGTAATGATTAGGAGAGTAACGTATTCAAGTGTGTAAGCTGGATTACAGAGTCGACTATATAACTAGCGTAAACTATATCTGAGGATTCTCCACAGTGGGTATGAGGTGTAGGTGTAAGGTAGAACAAGATCAACGCACTCAGGCACATACTTACACCGACACCGACATCCACGCCACAAAGTATTCCTAATATCCAAATTCACGTTTAAGTCAATGGGATATGACTGGCATCTAAGCCTGCTCGCATTGCCTTATTTCTGGCTTACTGTTCCATTATTTGCATTTGCTTTCCAACAGACGGTTTGACTCATGAAATTTCTTTGCACTATGACTGGAAGAAGGTAATATAAACAAATATGTAGAAATGATATCACATTTTCTTGCGATTAAAAGAGAATAACTAGCTTTTGCTCAGATGTGCTCAGATAATGGAGCGACTAGCCGTTAGTGCCGCTCTGAAGGGCGCCCGACGAACGACTAGTCACTCCTATTGCAGGCTCAGTGTTGATTCGCCCCACAGATGATCATTTATAAATGCTTGATTTTTTTGGAGAATACTCCACTAAGATTCTCTTAGCGAAGAATTTAAGTGAACCTCTGATTGGCGAGCGAGGCAAATTCTCGTGTTATAACTGTAACGACTTTTTGGAACTAAGTGAAATCTAGAATCTGATAGGGTTTAAATCAAAGAGAATGGTTTTATGCAAGAATAGAATTCAGTATAGTAGTGGCTAGCCGCGAATGGTGCTCCAAAGGAACACCGACGTGTGATTAGCTGCTACTCAGTGAGATTCTCTAAAGATATACTCCAGATTGTTGTAATCCATCGAAAAAATGTCTACAGTGAAGATCTGACAGGTTCAATAGAAATCAGAACTAGCAAAAAAGACTAAGAAATGTTTTCGAATGAAATGTGAGAACAGTTGTGCTGCACGTGCACAATATATGAATGAAACATTTGACAGAAACGTCATGCAAAGAATTCAGTTCTGTCCATTCAAAGTAGATTTCCGTGAAATAAAATAGCTTTTCTGTCATTATGTATCCATGTCTATGTGTATTTACTCGTCTAAATTTATTCGAGTACTTCGAAATTATCTGTCTAATTCGGTGACTATTTTGAGTGCTAGCGTCATTCGAGTGGCGTATTCTGAGAATAAGCCTGATCAAATATAATTTATTGTAATCTAGAAGTTTAGCTATACACGCGTTTTTGTAGCGGACACTAGCAAATGATATTGTCGGTTAATGTGCTGGTAACTATACAGATTTTTATTTGTTTTCAAGAAGTATGATGAGTTTTCACGCTAGTGTCCTGGGTATTCTTTTTTTTTATTGTCTCTCTCTATATTAAATGCAAACCCTTTTCTCGGAGCATATGGATACTGCTGTCTTAGTGTTATTCATCTAGATTTCCGTTGGATATCATTCAATGTGTTTCTGTTTCGTTGGATCAGTTTATAAGAAAACGTATTTCAGACACACGCATGCCAATGCACACAAAGACATTGATGCGAATGTCAATATTCGCATTCACATGCACCCTTTTCAAACTTTTGATACGCGCCCTGTTGAGGACTGCGAATCAGTACACAATACCGAACCAGCTGAATACTCAGTCGAGGGTCAAGCGAGTCACATAGACAGGGGTGGCGCGAGTCAACCAACATTGGGGGGGTGTAGCGAAATTTTTTGGACTAGAAAGACGAAGTCTGCAATTTTTCGGGGGGTGTAACATTGTTTTTGGTGACAAATGGAAGAAAATTTCCTGATTTTGTTGAGCAAAAAAACAGAAATTTTTGAAGATTGGGGGGGTGTCGCACCCCCGACTACCCCCCGGTCGCGCCACCCCTGCACATAGACGAGCGTTACTTGTTTAATATTGTATACATATGATTAAGTAAACGATATGTACAAACTTTATTTATTAACATCGACATTAATGTTTGTGATGTTAAATCAAGTTTAGCATCAAGTTCATCAATAACTAATGTATATATATATTTTTATAAAATTCAATTAATGTTATTTTACGTACAGATGTTAAAATTTTTAATATTAATTTTTCTTATGCATTTAAACGATGTTCGGTACGAAATAATGAATTTTTACCATATATTATTGAATAAATATAATCAAGTAAATTTGTTTGTTTAATATAATTATTTAAATTAATAACATAACGACTTATTGAGAATAAAATTTCTTCTTCAAATATATGATGTTGTTCACAACATAACATCCATATTAATAATTCAAATAATATAAATGATGATGATAATTCAAATGCTGAAAGAATTTTTCTTATAGCTGCTTGATATTCATGATATTCTTGTGTACCTATGGAAAATTCCGTACTTTTTAATGGAAAACAATCAGCTGTAAATTGTCTTTATGTACGACAAAGATCATTTGACCATTTTTGACGTTTATCTTCATTTAAATTTTCATCTGTATCAGTTGATGCAAAAAATGCTAATAAATCAAGTAAGCATATTTTAAATGTTAAATTTAATTGTTTATCAATTAATAATAATAAATACATTTGTGATATATTATCAAATTGTTCATGTTATATTAATTGATGACTATCAATTGTAAATGTTTTTGTTAATAATGTTACTATTAATAATTTATCATCAATATTTGTTGAATAATAAAGTGAAGAAAATTGTGGCCAACATGTATATATACCATCAATAAATTGTCGACCATAATGTTGACGCATATCTTTTTCACGACTACATAAATCAAGAACAGTACTTAAAGATGCAACAATTGGACGACATTGTTCAACAGAATTTATTTCACCAACATTATCAATTATAAAATGTTGTGTTATACCAAGCCAACTTGTTATTTGATGTTTAAATAATTTTAATAAATATGTACCAATTGTTGTCATACCAGAATCTGTAAGTATACGATTTGATTGAAAAAAATATGATAAAACTTGATAAGGCTATAAAGAAAGAAATTATGCAAACTATTCGCAAAGTTACTTAACAAACAGAAAATTATAATTAAATCAAATTAAGTGAATTTTATTTCTGGTAATAGAGGAGACTTACAGGTTTATAAATAAACTCTTTGCTGCAATAGAAGACTCTCTTGAAGGAATAATACCCCGAACGTAATCAAGATTAGGCTTTGTGATAACTTTGGATGGAAATCAGATTTTGAAATACCATTTACTTTTCTCTGCCAGAAAGCGAAACAAAAATAAGCATCAACATCATTACGAGTGGAATAGGATTGGACTAGGGGTCAGATCAAGATGTGTTTCGTTCTCCTACCCCTCTGGTCATCACTGTTGACACTTCGAGAATGAAAGTATTTTTCGTCGAATTTTCAGCCACTCATACCCTTAAAAAATGCCGATAACCGAGATGTAATAGAAGACTCCTTTAAGAATATTTATAAACTTTAATTTTATGAATAAAAACTTGCGAGTCTTGTCTGTTCCCAAAAAAAAAATCTACTTGATCTAGTTTAATCGCAGTGAAAATGTATAGTTTTGATTTTCTGGGTACACTCTATACATTTAAAAATACGAGAAAGAATATTTTACTTTACCTTAATGCCTAAGTAAATAATATAATCAAATAGAGATTGTAAACCACGTTGAGTATCGACAGTTAAAACAAAATTTGCTTTATCGAAATCTTCTTCACGATTAATCATTTTCTATAAATACAAAACACACACATTAATTAAAAATTTTAATTATAATACAAAAAAAAAGAAAATCAATACCGATAGCATTGTTGTCCATAATCCTTTTGCATATTCTTCAGGTTCATCAGGTTTAGGTAGCAGAGATGTCCATCGCGCCTGAAAACCTGCCGCTGCCGCGCCGCTGTCTTTTACATCCATTGGCGCAGCGGCGCTGCCGCGCCGCGATGATATAAAAAGTGTAAGCTGCCGCGCCGCTGTGGTATAAAATCGAAAACTGCCGCGCCGCTGCCGCTCCGCTGTGGTATGAAATCGAAAGCAGCCGCGCCGCTGTATTATATAAAATACATGTTGCCGCGGTGCTTCTGCATCTCAACATACTAAAAACATTGCCGTTGTTGCAGCGATATTTGAAGAAAAGGTTACAGCACCGCTACTATCATTATATGAAGAAAAAATGCCATTTGTCAGTCTACAATAGTCATGCAGTCTGGTTTTCACTCGAAATCAATGAGGAATAACGGTTTAGATGCTATAGTAACAAATAACTTCTAAGCATATATAGAACAAGTATATTTTACTAGCATTTAAGCAAATAATCTAAATATTTACGATATGTATAATCATATAAATGTATGACATGAAAATGATTGATTTAAAACCTACAAAGAATCATGTCATGTGCCTTTCTATATTCTAATTTAAAGAAGAAAATTAATTATAAAATGCATTAATATGCACGATATTAATAAACTCTTGTTGTTCATTTTCAGTTTGCGATAGTTTGATAGGTCTAAATCTGCAAAAAAATAAAAAAGTAACATTAAAACAAACAGATTAATTACGACTATTTATCATGATTGCCATTTTTAATACAGAAAAAGAATGGAAAAAGCTTTTAGCAAAGAAAGCATGAACTGAAAATGATATTAAAAATATCTATTAGACGTAAGGCAATACAATAAACACTTTCATATTGTAATCAGTATATTTCTCGTACCAACGTAATTAACTTAGATAAGCTTAAAGCTTTTATTTGTCTCTGCACTTTAAAATCACCGTAAAATGCAACATTTAGAAAAAGAATTTGATTTGTCTACTTTATGTGAAAGACTAGTGTAATTTCAGCTGTGAAGCTGGAAATTTTTTAGAATTATAGAGTAAATTTCTGCAAAAAAATCGTGCCGCGTTGCTGCCGCGGTGGCTAAAAAAATGGAAAGCCGCTGCCGCGCTACTGCCGCGGCACCGTTATGAATGATCTGCCGCGGCGCGGCAGCGCCGCGCTAATCTATAAAAAAAAACCTGCCGCTGCCGCGCCGCCTACCGCGGCTGCGGCGCGATGGACATCTCTGTTAGGTAGTAATCGAACAACATGTAAGAGACGATGTCCACGAGTTATCTATATATATAATGCTCAGTGTGTGTCTGTTTCTCTGTGCCGGGTCAAAGGCCAAAGATTCTAGAAAATTCACCGTCAGGAATGCTTCCTCATAAACTTAAATTAAAGATCGATGCAATTGTTATGCTTCTTCGCAACCTCGATGTTCATCAAGATCTATGCAATGGAATTCGGTTGATTGTGGGACGTCTAATAAATCACACGATTGATTGTGAAGTCGCAACTGGATCTAACAAAGGAAGCCGAGTTCTAATACTAAAAATTACTTTGACACCATCTGATCCATTTTTGCCCTTTCAACTACGTAGGCACCAATTTCCTATTCGACACTCATTTGCTATGACAATTAACAAATTACAAGGACAGACCTTTGATCGATTAGGACTACTTCTACCACAACCAGTTTTTAGCCATGGACAACTCTACGTTGCTTTTTCGAGAGTTCGCTCTCTAACATCTATCAAGGTACAAATCACCAAAGAAGAAAAAAACAGTGAAAGACACAAAACTAAAAACATTATTTTCAAAGAAATTTTGTAAATTTGTTGTTTTAGAATAAAATGAAGATTATGTAAATAAATTCTTTTGATACGACGGAGATAAATATTTTAACAATATACTCGATAATTCTCTGATCCTCACGAAAAACTTGCTTTTGATGATAAAAAACTACCGTGCAGTATGCACGGGTTCGCGCTAGTTTTATATATTGTCGTGTAATAAATTGTACATGATTTGAGGAAAGTTTGAATTTAGTTTTAAATAGAATTAATTAAAAGAACTTACTTTAGATGATTATATAGGTCAGTGTAAAAATATTTGCTTTTGTAAAATATATGAATACAAAAAAACAATACCGATCGAACTCTTTCCTTTTTTTAAAATTTCTATCACTATTCTTTCTACCAATATTTATTTTGTGTTACTATTAAATATAACAACGTTTATTTCTGTACATTCTTATGTGGCATTACTGCATTTCGAAGATGTTCCATTGCGCTTATTAGTGTAATTTGAGGTCATTATTAAAATCGATTTTTTTTTCGTGCGGAAGTAATTCTTTTTGAACTCACTGCTCTTTATTGATTTTTTGTTGGAAAATATTTATTGATCAACTTTGAATAATAAAAATAATAAAGAAAAAAGATTAATTCATTTCCTAGTTGAAGAAATATGGTGGAAGAGATTAAAGTGTATGAACAACTATACCACGATAGAGAAATGCGATCTAACATTTGTTTCATTTTATCTTTGATGATCACTGATGTAAATGTAAATAAATAAATAACATAAACTTCATCAGTAAATATTCTTGTTTGTATTTTGGTTTGTATTGGTTAGGTTGAAAACACATGAAATTGATCGATCGATATGCGTTCAAGACCAAATATTCGCCATATATTATACATTTGTTCGCACTATCGCTGGTTGCATTTATAACTTTCGGTTCTAGTTATATGCGTTCGTATAGACTATTTTCGATGTTTTTATTAGGAAGACATTGAAATCAACTGAGAAGAAAAGATTTTCAAAAAAAAAATAAAATCTTCAGAAATTGATCAAAATATCTCATTGATGCAGCGTTGGTTTAACAAGTAATCAGGGTGGTCACAATCAAACATAGACCATAAAGGAAGTATTTTGGCTTGAAATCGCTAGTTTATTATTTCATCTAGCTGTAGTTGAGCTTTTCTTGCTCTTGTTCGAATAGAACTCATAATTCTGAATGAAAAAAAGAATATTTTTAAACACAATTCACTTAAGATTTTCGTTGAAAGCTAAAGAAATACAACCGACAAATTTTATGAGTGTGCACATCAGGCCCGCTCTACTCCACAATGAATATAATTCTATACAATCTAAATGTCATATTTATAATTAGTGTACTGAGATTAATATATCTATATATGTTGCGATCAAAATGCAGAAAAAAGTATATTTTGATTCTCCAGGTGACTGGATGTCCTAGGTTGTGATAACTGTGTTGTCATTTATCACGATTTCGGTTAGACTTAACAAGCTCAAGCGATACTAATATCAAATATATGCGTAAAGGTGAATTTTGATGTGAGCGTCCATGTGCATGTCAATTTCAGGTTTTTTTAAGGATATTGATGTATGGGATGTTTCTGTTCGCCTATTCATCATCATGTTTCTGACGAATTATTATTAGATATGATACTCGAAAAGAATAAGTTTATTATTTATTAAGTTTAAACTACATTTATAACGATTTAATTTTCGTTTGAAACAACAGACTAACGCATTGTTGCTGCTGAAACACGCCTTCATTACTTCGAAAAAGTGTTCTTACTTCTAAGTTCTCATTTTGTGGAACAAATGAGGCTTCTTGTCGAAAAAAATTTATCATACAAGAACATAGTATTTTGCTATTTTATGTTCGATGTGTTCTAGAAATTACCTTTTTTTTAAATAAATATTATAAACACAAAATTCAAGATTTTAATTTTTCATAATCTTTCTTGTTTTACATATGGAATAAATCTGAAAATTCTTCAAATATAATTATTCTAAAAAGTGTTCTTTCTTTTTATTCATTTTCGTAGTTCATATAACTTGAACATTATTTACTTATATCTCTTCAAAAAAATAATACCTGATTATATAAACATAAAGTCATATGTATAAAGAAAAGTTTTTAAATAAAAAAAAGAAGAATCATAACAACAACTAAAACTATCAATAATAAAAATAAAGCAATCGACGGTCCCAATAAATCCGGAGTCGATTTAGTCTTCATTTGTCGATCAGTTCGAAAGAATCGCCAAAGAGAATATAACAAAATAAAAATTCCACACAGAACTAATATAAATCCAGCAACAATTGGTTTCTTATCAACATTTTTACTCCTTAAATTTGATGAACTATTCGAACTACTAAATCGTGCAATAGCACATCCGAGTGTAAACACAGTAAGACCGGTTCGTATCCAAGCTAAAAAAGTTCGTTCATTAGACAAAATGTTATCTGCCATATTGTTATCATCATGTTTAGTCCTTTCTTCAAATTTTTTTTTCATCATCATTTATTGTAACGCTATCTAAAATAAAACGAATTATTTAAAAACTATTATTAACAAAAAACTTCATTTACAACTTTACTTACAAAATAAATTGAATTTATAAATCTCAGTATCAATATAAATGCATTTGCTTACCAATAAGCGCTGAACATGATTTAATCATGCATGACGTTGATTAGATATGATATGTGAAGACGAACGAATCATATAATTGTGCCAATCGACATATTATCCTATATGATATCTTTTCTTTCTCAGTGTGTTCTTGTACAATTAATGATACATAGTGTTCATAGTCGTGTTACTCTTACGTTTATCTATGCATGATTGAACCTTATTCTCTTTCTGTCGTAATGCGCTTCTCATTCTATATCACTATGCATACGTATATTATATGTATTGTTCTCACCTGTGTGTTCTTACCCTATTGTTCTTCTATATCTGTTCTCTCCTTGGCCTCATCATCTTTCTTTTCATTACCTCTTATTCTACTCGTGTATATAAACGCGTGCTTTATATGTAAACGGTACGGTTGTATGATATGAGGGAAGAGAATAAAGTGTATCACCATCAACACTAACATTCCTTGTATCATTGATCGTCACAAGACTATTATATGATATGAAGGAATAGAATCACCAACCATACTAACATTCCTTCTATCATTTTTCATCATATCTTCCAAGAAATTTCATAATATATTCGAGAAAACTTAGTCAAATAGCTTTTTTTTCTCAATTTTGAATTATTAAAATCCTATTTTACCATACATGCTCTACGTGATGACTGCTTTTTCTCGAAACTTACAATCCGATGAATTAAGATATTCATTTGCTTGTTCGTAAAATTGGTTTCGAGAGTTATCTTCTGATGTCAAAATGGGCAGTCATTGCTGTAGACATCATACGATCAAATAAATGAATATGAATATTTTGTTATTTTATTTAAAATTTATGTAACTAAATAAGCACTTTTGTGCAGGGATAGCGAGAGTTAGAATTCATAATAATAGTTGCACATTGTCGCGCCTATTTACAACGAATTCTACCGAAGTTTAGTTTTGCCTGTGACATATACGTGCAATTTGAAAACAATAATAGGTTATCGAATAAAAAACTGCGTTTCAACTCGTAGAATTATTAGGGTGTGGGTGTGGATGTTCCTCTTCTCTTTGATCCACACCCACACCCACGCCGATACCCAGCCACCCACACCCACTCACCCGCACCCGCACCAACACCCTCGTCGCAGCCATCGTTAGCTTTTTTAGGTCTACTTGGGCAGTGATTCAACATTTTTAAGTGTTGCAGGTAATGTTGATCAACATGAAGATAGACAGAGACGGAAAAGTTGTACTATGTACTTAGGGTTATCCAAAAGTAGTGACGGAGATTCTTTGTTTTCTTATAGAAAGCTTGAAAAAATTTTCTTTTTTATGAATAGATAGAGCATCTTTCGCTCTATCTTTCTATGCTATTTGACTACTATTAAGCTAATATCATAATAATAAAATTTCGATAAGAGCTATTTTTGTTGAAAACCA
>CAJNOL010005831.1:0-10603 GCA_905250125.1 Rotaria sordida | reverse complement strand
TAGTAGGATTAAGTTCGCTGATTGGATTTTGTAACAATTGTCGTATGGCTTCGCGTCGTGGCATCATAGAGTCGACGTTGGACCCTTTGAGCTCGATACATGAAGCAAGTATAATACAAGCCACATATACAATCAGAGTGAATAATAATTTATTCATTTTGATTGTTACTAATAGAATGGTAATGTTTTTCTAAAAGAGAACAATTTATGATTATCTTCGTCTTATAAGAAAGGAAGAAAGTGTTCGCGAATTAAAAATATATTAATGAGGAGACTGGTTGGAAGGTATATACATGAAAAATGAAAATGATTGTGACTTATATATGAATTAGACAAGAAAATGTTTTTCTCCCGCCAAGCACCTTTTCATTTCACGGTTCTGTGGAAAAAACTATTCAAAACAATGAAATGTTAATAGTATGTATTTGTATATATGTAACTGTGTCCTGATTTGAGACAAGTCATCAGAGAACTTACATTCGACGAGTACAAGCTGATCAGTTGTGGAAAAAATGCGAATTTTATTTCGACATTTTAGCCGTTTTTGCTATAAGTTTCAAGTGTTGACAAAAGTTTGTTGTACAGAGGAATTTCAATCCGACGTTAGTTTTCGTTTGTTCTGAATAATATGGTTATATGGCAGAAAAGATTAAGAAGAGTTCGTCTTACTACTTGTTTGTTGAAGTCAATTAGGAAAAATCTATTTAGTGAAAGAACAAGAGAGCACTGGCAAGTGGTTAGAACATGTCAAACCATGCAGAACTGATGACGATTAGTTTTTTTCGATGGAATGTACACAGTGTTCATGCACACTAACTCATATGTATGTATGTTTTCCATGGGAGAATGTGTTGGTGACGGTAAAAACTGTGCACATTCATTAAAAACACCGAAAAATTAGTATAATGTGTTTTTATTTGCAATAGCGTACAAAGAAAATGTCGTCACAATGACAGCCTAGCAAAGCCATCATTTTACAGGGGCTAAAATATTGGCTTCTGCTGGGTAAGCCATGTTCACTCTAAATAAAGTTATATCATACACAAACCTGTGTCTAGAAGAAGAACTTTTAAGGTTACGTATGAACATAGTAAACCTTAAATTTTGTTCTCCACTATACAGACTCAAAAATACACAGTTTATATAGTATTAGATATACCTTGAAAAAATATTACTCATTTAGATTACTGCCTCCTGCACAAAATTATTCATACAATCTTAGACAATTAGAAAAAAATATAGCGCAAATACGATTACTAATTATTTCTTAAGTCATATGCTTTTTTCGCTTGGATGATTATATTTGAGTAATCTTCATGATATGAGAAGAGATAAGTTAAAGAAAAGACGAAAAAAATCCTGTATTGATGAGTAACCAAATGTCCATTATATAAATCAAATAAAGGTAACCAGAAAGAATGAATGAATATATTACTAATTAGGCTTGCTCAGTTTGACGTAGGGGTGATCAATATTCATTTGGATACTGAAAAGGTAATATAAAGAATGAGGCACAACATTGCTTCTCGCATATTTGATGAGCCTCTTCCCCAGACTTCATCATATAGGATTGGGTGTAGTTGAAAAAGATAGGTCGTTCAATTTTCTACGTAATCCTTTATTTCATTGAATATCTTCATGAAAATTATAACTTTTGATAATGAGCCCTATTCACGAGTTGCTTGTTGGTCACGAGTATGTTTTAAAAAAGTGGTTATTATCAGCTCAATTGTTGTTAAGGGTGGTCTCTTTCTTTCATCTAACTATCTATCTATCTGTTATGGTATTTATGTTAGATGTGCCTTAAAAAAATGTCACATGTATTGTCCGTATATGTTCGTTCTCTTTCTTTCGTTTCATGCATGTATAGTTAACTATGTCTTTTCTTTCGTTCTGTTAGATATTTTTCTTAGTGTGTTCTTTTGCTTTCTTCTTGTATTTTCGTTCTTTTCTTTGATCTAACAACTCTTGTTCGTTTTCTTCAATCTTTGTTGTTATTCTTTTTCTTCTCTCGTAAAAATCAAGAAAACATTTTTCTTGACCTTGAACTGAAATTTATTGCGCAGCTAGTAATGCGTGACTATATGTATATGTATATAGATAGATAGATAGATAGGTTAAGATATTCGAATAGAGAGAGAGAAAGAGAGAGGAGATGGTTGTTTTTTGATTCAACAACAATATAACTGATTAGAAAAACTTAAATAACATCTTAAAAATAATCATACACACATCGATGTAAAATAAGGACATAACACTATCTATCTTTCTTTCTTTCTCAATCGCCTTGCTAGCACGTGTTATCAAGGTAATTGAGAAAGAAACTACCTTGAAGAATAAATAAGCTGGTATGACTACATATTTTTATTCGTGTTTGTGATGGACAAACAAATCTTGAATAAGGCTTATTGATGGAAATGTTTGAAACATTAATCTTAATTATTATAGAGTAGTGGATTTGTAAATGGTTTCACTATAGGTTTCAACTATCTCATAAGTTTGGATTTCATTATTATATATCCCAACGCACTATCTGCGTGAAATCTGTTCAAACGATATCTCTACAGAGATTAGCATTATCTCGAGACAGAAGCCAAGTTTATGAGACAAGTGAAATGTGCTATGAAAAGATTTAAAAAGGCAGCACATGAGAAACTGCGATTGCAGTTTCGAACGTTTTTATGAATCGTTCAAAAGTGATGAACGATATTTTTATTCAATCAAATATAACGTTTTTGGAGAGAATTGAATGTCCATCTTTTGAGACTATATTCATTTTTCTATGATGAAGTTTAACCGAGATATTCACAAAATACGAAAAGAAACATTCTTTATGTCATACTCATTGTTAGTGTAGTAGAATGAAGACCAAGGTAAAGCGAAAAAAAAATGAAAGTCTTTGAAATATATATTGAAACAATAGTCATATATATTTGTATGTATGTTTTCAGATTCTTATTATTATTACTTAACTCTCACACAATTAATATGAAATCAATATGTAAGTTCACTTTTTCAGTTGTAATATTTTTCATATTTTGGTTCTTTTTTATAGGCATTTTTGCTTTGTTATTCGTTTATTTGCTTGAATTTCCTGCATTATGTTTTGATATTGTCACGATACCAGATGAAGATCTTCTTTATTTAAATGAACGACTACAAATACACGAACATATGAGTCGTGAAGATGCATTAAATTCAGTTCTTGAATTAGAAAATTATTATACAGGAGTGAAAAATAAATTACGTGGTTCACCATCAGAAATGGTTGATAAAGCGTGGCATGCACATATATTAAATACAAAAATGTATTTTCGTTTCTCTGAAACAGAATTTGGTAGATACCTTCATCATTTACCATTTTGGTCTGGTAATGTAGAAGAGGCAGCTCGGTTTGATGATGATATCCCAATGTTTGGAAAATTAAATGCGTTGGGTATTGAAAATATGAATGAAACTGTCTGGACATATCGGTTCAAAAAAAATGATGAACAATGCTGAATCATAAAAAAAGACGTTGTTTAGACAAATGTATAAAATTTTCATTGTTGCACTTTTCTTTATTATAATATTATTTTATTCTAATAATCAGACAAAAAGAAATTTACTCGAAAAAGCAGAAATAAAAGGGTTCACAATAGATAACTTCAAGTACAACAATCCGGAAGATCAGATGAAACCAAGCAGAGAACACAAATGAATTGTGTGTAATAGACTTTTGTATCACTTGCCAAGTTCCTTGTTATGCACCCTCGATCATCTCTTTCCTATTATCAATCTCTCTCTTTCTTGTTATACTGCTCGTCGCTCTATTTATATATATACATATGTGAGAATACGTTAAATATACAGAGAAGTATATAGTAGAGCAACTGACTTTATTTATCTTTCTTTTCTTCATCCTTCTATAGTTTTGTGTTATCTCACTCGTTTTTTGGAATAAAGATCTTTCCAAGGCCACATATGACTATATATATCTAACTTCGTTCATCTCGATCCAACATCATCATCATCGTTATGAAGACATCTTTATTACTAGACATTTCTAGAAAGAAAACACAATAACCACATAATACATTTCAATAGGTAGATCTGGAGTCAAGTAAGAATGTAGGTGAAAGGATCCATATCACCAGAGCACAATATTAGCTTTGTTCGAGATATAGATCATTGATGATTCAATTTTATGAATCAATGCTAGAATCTTTTGCGTATCGCGAAGATTTTTATTCGACGCTTTTACTTGAGTCTCAAATACTCATAGAATCAATTTTAAGGGCTTGTTACTTTTACCAATTGTATGATGAGTCAAGACAAAAAAAACCAGACGACTTAATATCTTGTCGACGAACTTCTGCGAGTGTTGCTGGCAAAATATTTCAATTTTTCTCGTCACATTTCAAAAGTTTTGTTATATTGTATTTTGGTCTCAATAAACTTTGACAATGATTAAAAATCAGCAAGTTCAATTCAATCTACTTCCAATTATTGACCTCGATTTCGAAGACTAGAATTTAGACAGTGATATCAACCAAAGGATAAATAGATAAATTCTTCAGAAATGAACTTACTACGAATTCTATGAAACCAATAATTTTTAAAAGATTTTTCATACAGAATTCAAAGCCTTGTATTCTTATACAAGTAAATCGACTAAAAGAACTTTAACATGCTTAGTCCAACATCGAATAAATCACCGATTAAGTGTATTCGATATCAATCGATTTTATATTATCAAAGGAATGCACAACTTTTTTATATGTTGATTTTATTTTATTATGATGTGTACGAGTTCTTCTAATAGAATGTACACCATTTCAAAACTAATATTTGTCATCTAAATGATGTAATTTTCATAATTTATCACTTAGCACGTTGTATTCAAGAAAAACAAAAGTTTTCATTAGAACATGTTTATACTGGATATCAATAGGAAGGAAGCGAACAAAGGGATATAAATCAAAAGACTCAGTATTTAAAAAGAATTATGATGCAATTCGATAGATCTAAAAATGGTCTTTCGCCTCTCTGTTGCAACATTATCATGTAAACATCATCCTGTACATATGGGTAGAACCATTGGCATGATATGTAGAGAGTTTCATCCATGTCATAAACAATCATACATGGTTACCAAACAGTCTTGTTCTCAATTTTTTGGATAATTGCATTTAGGATGCTATTTCCAATCATATGTAACGAAAGAAAGTTTTAAAAGTATGATTATTTAATTGATAAAGAAAGAAAAAAATTCGTTGTGTAGCGAAAAATGATCTTGTTCGTACAGAACTTCATCCAATCTGCAAACGAAGTGTGCATATTTAAAATAAGTTTTTTTTAATCATGGGAAGTCATTATCATTAATTCGTTATGCTGGACAGTACCTTATAATATAAGAATATCAATCAAGACTGTTCATCTCAGATTTAGATAGATAAGGAAAATTTTCGCTTCTACAATACATCTCATAGTGTATTATGTATTTAAGACAGAGTTTGTCCTAATAAAATATATTTTGTTTTCAACGTCGATCTCTTAGAACAGTTTCGTGAAGATTGAAAAAAGACGTTGCAGATAAACTAATAATAGTAATCTTTTTAAGTTCACGATGATTAGAGATTATTCATCAGACAAAGCTATGATTTAGATCAGTTTGCACGAATAGGTGGTTAAATGTCGAAAGGGAAAACGTCGAAAGACAAAATGTAGAAAAACATGACGTAGAAAAGCAGATTGTAGAAAAAAAAAATGTCGAAAGTGAAAATGTCGAAAGAAAAATGGCGAAAATGAAAATGTCGAAAGGTAAAAAATGTCGAAAAGCGTATTGACGAAAAATAAAACGTCGAAAGAAAAAATGGCGAAAAGGGAAAAATGAAATAAAGAGACGTCCATGACGTCTTCAAATAAATTTCTATCAACTGACGATGCATTGTCTCGCTAAGAGAATCTAACGATATTGATTAATTATTGAGTTGTATATATATATAGCAGCTCGCGTTCATTTCTACAGACATTTATCAAGTTGTTTTCTATATTTTTTACTTATGTCAACATGAGTAATACACCTATCATAACTTTTTCACAAAGTAACAAAGGCAAACGTGTGGTTATTTGTGATGGATTTATATATCAGTTAAACAAGTCATGTCCCAAGGTCAAATATATATCCTAATATTTGGCATTTTATTGATGTACTCAAGAAAGAAGAAGTTCATTTTCAACAGCAACTTCTTCATGCTAAAAGCGGTTTGCTCAAGAAAAAGTCAAAAAGAACTTGCATCATCCAAGAACGTCTTGATGTTTTATGCAGACATTTTTCAAATAATGAAATTGATTTGAATGAATACCTCGAAGGTTTGTCACTGATCGTCCCAAAAGATATGAACAAAAAAAAATGAATTGAAAATAGCTTTTTCAATATTATATTCAACTGCCGAGTTCTGTTTCTTAATTTATTCATTGTCTCTTTTTCTTCTCTTGAAATAGTTATCCTTATTGTCAAATTTTGTTATCTTAATCTATTCATATAATGTTTCTTCATCTCTATTTTTTTGGAATAGTTTTTGACTTGTGCTTTATTTGCTAAAATTCTTGTCAATAAAAGAGATGACTAAATATATGCTATTAGTGTTTTCGACATTTTCACTTTCGACATTTTCGCTTTCGACATTTTGTTTTTCTACATTCACAACTTTCGACATTTTTTTGTTCGACATCCTGCTTTTCGACATTTTTACTTTCGGCATTTTTTTTTCTACATTTTGTCTTTCGACATTTTCCCTTCGACATTTAACCACTTTACCGTTTGCACTTGAAATTCGTCAATTGTATGGATGTTGTTCAGTGAAAGATGCAATAGATCATGCTCTGTCTTTAAGATCTTCTCGATTTTCACAAGTTTATTCATATTATTTTTCAACTGTTCTGAGAAATCGAGAGTGATTACTCGAAGAAAAAAAAAAGTAAAGTGCAGTACGGACATAGATACAGAAATGAAAGCTTTCCTTATGTAACAAAATCGAAAATGAACCACATACCCACATCTTCGAGCCTTTATTTTCTATTATGTTGACCTTCACCTGTTCATCTAGCACCAATACAAAAACTGTATAATGTTCAGTATCAAGAATCTCATTTAGCATCATCATTATCAAATAATAAGTAGTTATTCATGTCCGAAAAATAGAGAGTAGTAAGTCTTCTCCACTCGAACTACATATGTCCAAAAATATTTCTTCATATGAAAGAATAATCTATCGACAACATACAGTTCTAACTATATTAAAATGCCATCCTTTACAAACACTAACAAAGTTTTAACTCATCATTATCTATTAATCGGTAATAATGTCGATTTGAAAAATCAGCTCTATATATTTTTATAAAAATTTTTCTCAATTATCGATTTCTCTTCATTATCCTCGAAAGTTTTTCATCAATGAAATGAAAAATAAAGCAAACTATTGATCGTTCAATATCACCTATTGTTATACGACATACACAAACATACGTAAGTAAAACAATTGATGAAATAAGACAATTATTTTCAACATGTTTAATGGATCTAATTATCATGGTATACATTATTTTGGTTTTAATTCAATATTTTATACCACAACAATTTATGACACATGTTGATGATGAATAAATGACAAATAATTATAAAATCATAAGATATAAAAATCTATACAATTAATTTACGTCAGAAAAATGACCCGACGAATTTAAAGTTCGGCTGTAAGTTAGAAATATTAATTTGATCAATTGATTGTTTTTTTTTATTCTTAAGATAGAATGATTATGTGTACAAATTTAACTAGATTTTGTTCATATATTTCATTACAAAAAAAAGGTTAAAAGAAAATAAAGATAATTATTAGATATGGTGTATCCTTCAATGACAGTTTTACTATTATTTTATCATTGTCTATCAAAAGAATCCGATTTTCTCTTAGAATAGATAATTTTACACTTTTGTAGGACTCATATTGTTTTTTTCGAAGAAAAATATAGTGAGCATAAGTTTTCAGTCGAGCTTTTTGTGACTCTCCCATTTTCTCATAGCAAGAAGGGTAAGAATGACTTAGGTTCATTTTCATAGCAATTGACAACAACAGACGTCAGACTCCATTCCTAGAGTTGCTTAGCAACAAAAAAAGACGTTAAATGACATTAACAACAAAGCTTAGACTGCTCTAACATATTTCAAAACCTTCGAAGTACCGAAATAAATACGACAAAATTATTTTTCTAATAATTGATTATCCTTTAATGGCAATTATCATTTGTTAGCAATTCTCTAGTTGATGTTTTTTTTCTTACTATTTAAATTGATATTAATTTCATTCTTTCTATTTGCTCTCCATCATCATCCATGGGTCCTATAAGTACTGTAATGGTAAAACGAGATTTCATTACTATTATTTAGAGACCATGTAAAGATGATAATGGAAGTGAACTTATTGGTTATTTTGTTGAAAAATGTGATACTTCAAGATATGTTTGGCAATGTATTGAATATAATGATCCACACATATTTACACATACAGATGTTGGTTTCACTGAAGTTGTTGTACATCATTTTTATGTATATGCAGAGAATTGTGTTGAAATACTACCAACATTAACAACATTTGATCCAATTATTGAAAAAAGTTCATATACACATCCAGATATACCAGAGGGATCATTATTAACAAAATTCTTTCATCAAATTCAATTGAATATTAATGACAATCGCCATTATTAACTGATGATAATAGTATAACATTAACAGATTAACTTACTTAAAGAGAGTGTGGGTATGGATCCTTTTTTTACCCACACCCTCATTAGAGCTGAACACGTCAAGTCCTTCTTAGTTTACTGACTTGTGAAAAATCTTCAATGGTTCAGACTTGACTTGACTTGACTTGAGAGGCCAAGATCTGGGAGCATAACTTTAGTTGGCTTTACTTGGATTTGTATTTTTTTATCATATTGTCTTGACTTGAAAATGTTTTCACGTCAAGTCAAATCTATTAAATATTTTTCCTTTCTTTTACGCATTTTGTATCAAGAAACAGGTTTCCGGGGCCAATAAAAAATGTTCTAAATCCAAAAGATACTGATAGGTTATATGTTCTATCAAGTTTTAGCTTGACTTCATCTGATATAAAAGAAAATTTAGAATGACAAGTTCATCTGACTTCCATTGATAAAAAGCTTTTTAAGATATAACTTCACTTTACTGTAATATGAAAAACTTCTCACTCGTTCAGGTCTGGACAATATACTAGATGAGTAAATGTTTCACTAGATATTAAATCTTCCATAGATTTCCTAAAAATACGTTTAAGTCTGGTTATAGCAGATTCTGAAGATATTAGAGATATTTGAGACGTAGAAATATCGAAAATGCTGAAAGTATGGAGATACAGGGATATACATCTTTCTATCCTTGTATCTTTAGCAAATCCGAATCTACATATATCGACACTGTATTCAGAAAATCAATCTCATGAAATATGAAAGCAAACGTAATATTCAATATATAATAGATATTGGAGGCTGAGAGTGCTACAGAAAAAACACACACATACACACATGGGATATCACATCAGTCAAGAGTGTAATGGAATCCAATGCAGCAACTTTCTCTACTTCAATTAATATGCAACGCTTATCAGACATTTAAGACATAAGGTTTTCTACAATAATGTCCCCAATATCGCTTATATCTCTTATATCTCGAATTTCTATATATCGCCTACACCTGGATTTAAATGAGCTTCGACAAATCCATAAAATACACTTAATCTTCCAAACCCAGAAAGATAGGAAGAATCACTATGTTGTCTTCGTATGAAGCTGCTATTGTTGCAATTATACATTATACATATTACTCTATAGATACTTAGAATATCCGTGTAAAAAAGTCCTCTACTGTATCTCGTACAAGTTATGACGCTCATTACCCTGAGCTTCTCAGAAACATGGGAATAAAACCTCATATACATTATATGATTACAAAGTTATCTCTATTATCCCCAAAGCTTCCTAGAAAAGTGAGGTATAGTTCATGTTTGAGATAACTTTGTCAAAGAATATATTTTAATACTATAAAAAAGAGATGTTCAAAATTTTTTTGTCAAAAGAGAATGCTAATACTCTAAACACTGAAATCCCGTATAACTTCAAGAAAGTTTATTTTAACACGCTCTTTCTATCTAGTGTATCACAAGAACAAATTACTTTCGCTTCTAACGGTTAGTCCTTGAGTCTTTGTCGAGGTCAATGAACACTTCCTAGAAGCCTTGTGATATTTCATAATCAAGTTGTGAGTGTGTTGAACGCAGCGACTCCGTTCCCAATATTCGGATGAAAAAAAGAGGCTCTTTGCAAACTTTCAACACTCCATAGTTTGGCAGCCTTTTAGCTACTGTATGTCGCCTATATGGAAAGTTGGAGGATGAAGTCAAGAAAATCGCTCGTATATGCGGGAAAGATTGTATAACTGAAGCGCTGATAGTCATATTGATCTGTCATTTTATAATTCTTTGTTCAAGGAAAAGAAGAAAAAGATAGAAAATCAAACATAACGCGAATTCGAAGCAACTTCAAT
>CAJNOL010005830.1:353-10603 GCA_905250125.1 Rotaria sordida | reverse complement strand
ACGTATAGATTAGGACGTATAGATTTGGACGTATAGATTTGGACGTACAGATAACGACGTATAGATTTGAACGTATAGCTTTGGACGTATAGATTGGGACGTATAGATTTGGACGTATAGATTAGGACGTATAGATTAGAACGTATGAATTTGGGCGTACAGATTAGGACGTATAGATTTGGACGTACAGATTACGACGTATAGATTTGGACGTATGGATTAGGATGTATAGATTTGGACGTACAGATTAGGACGTATAGATTTGGACGTATACATTTGGACGTACAGATTAGGATGTATAGACTAGGACGTATAGATTTCTACGTGCAGATAACGACGTATAGATTTCGACGTATAGATTTCGACGTATGGATTAGGACGTAGTATAGATTTGGACGTACAGATTAGGACGTATAGATTTGAACGTACCGCGAAGGAAATCCGCATAGTAAATCATAGTTTTATTTGTAATTTAGCCGTATATTGTATTTCCCTCGGAAAAGCTCTCTTGCTTTTTCATCAGCGTTTCCCGAAGAAATGATAAAGCGGATTATATGAAGAGATTCGATGTTTTTTGTGTTGCATTCGATTTTCATATTTTTGTCTGCATATCCCAATCTGAGAAACAAACTCGATTCAATTTAATTTTTGTATCCTTTTAGTCTCAAGAAGTTCAAAATCTAACTGAATCGAATGTAACACGAAAAACATCGAATCTCTTATATAGTCACATCAGAGCAATTAAGACATATTTATATATTTTGAAATAAATTACTACGCCCAGAGGCTGTTCATATGGCATATCTCTGGCTAGTATCACCCAGTATATGTGGTATAAATATGAGATATAACTGTCGATATATAAAGAAAAAAAAATCAAAAAAATGATTTGTCCTGTTACTTTTGGCCCACTCGGTATATTATGTTCTTCTAATTAAGCTTCCTACCAAAATCAAAAGTTCCTTAAGAAGATATAATAATATTGTTCACTCTTTCTTAAAATTTTTTACGTAGAATATAGTTTTCAGAATGATTATCTCTTAAAAATTATCATATCCAAAGAATCTCCATGTCCCTCTTTCGATCGTTTATTTTTCAGAAATCTTAAATTTGTTAATTAGTACCATTTTCATTCTATTCGTCTTATACTCATTTCTTTCTGACTATAACTCTAACTAGATATGCACCAGTCCAGTCGGACTGGGTACCAGTCGGACTGGGTACCCAGTCATGACTGGTACCCAGTCCGACTGGTACCCAGTCATGACTGGTACCCAGTCTGCCTGGTACCCAGTCATGACTGGTGCCCAGTCATGACTGGGTCATCAATCATCTGATCTTCAGTTTATTAAATGAATAATACTTCCCTCTTTTTTGTCACATTCTAATAAACTGATATGAACCTATTAAAGACCTAATACGAGCTATATCATAACATTAATTGATTATTCTTGTGTTACTATGTGTCAACTGTGGTCTAATATGTATTATAAAATAATTTGCTAGATATTCATTAAATTTTTCTGAAAAATAGATTCGATATAGGTGTTTCATTATCTTCTGTTTGATCAGTATTCAATTCCGAAAGAAAGATTTCTGACTGATTGTAATCAAAATCAAAACAAAGTGATTCATTTAATTCAAATATTTGAAGGCTGTTTTCGATCCAAATAACTGTCAATCTATTTATTGTCAGTACGAAAGGCACTGTTTAGTGTTTATTAATCTCAAATGATATTTTTAATTTATTAAGAAATCGTAAAACTAATATGCAGAATTTACTATTTACATAGAAGATGCAATTATATTACTTTAGAAATTTGAATAAATAATCGAAATGATTGAATATATATTAGATGTTCAACACGTGAATAATCAATCTTAACGTCTTCCTCGGACAAAAAAACTACCTTTTTCTGTTAGCTTGTTCTCCTCTATAATTAATTCATTGCTATATCTTTATTTTCATATATATATATATATATATATATATATCAATTTTTAGAAAAATAACAAATCAACATGAGCTTTTTTTATATATGAAAATTTTTTTTCTTTTTTTAATTTTTTTGTCTTGGTCTTGATTTATTTTTATTGGAAAAGAGATATGGACAAGAAAAAGAAAAAAAGAGAATAAAAGTAGGAGTTAGGAATAGAAAGAGGGAAGAATTAAATAAATAAATAAATAAATAATTATTAACGCGAGACCTTTCGAATTTAATCTTTATCAAGCGAGTGAATGTGAAAAGTATGATTATGATATAACACTGCTTATGTATTCGATCGAAATAATCTACTCATTAACTTATTTAAGTAGACCTAATTAATTGAATAGGACCTTAGTAATTGATCATCTAATCATCAATAGAACGTATGCATATTATAATGATTATCTTCTTCCAATTTCCAAAAATTAGAATAAACATTTTTTTCAATCGTACTATTCTATCACACCCCTATACAGATTGTTTATTCGTAAAAAACAATTATTTCACGCATCAGATATCATTAATAATGGTATCATTATCTAGCCGTGCGTTCTTTTTTTTTTGTTCTCTGATCATTGGTTTTGAATGCATTATAATACATTATTATTCAATGATATGATATTGTCTATTATATTTAATGCATTAAAATGCATTATTAGTGAATGATATGATATTGTTGATTATATTTAATTCTTTATCATACTTTATTATTCAATGATATGACATTGTCGACTGTTTACAAAATGTAATGCATTATAATGCATTAAACAAAAATAGTTTTATTATTCATTTATGATAAGTGTAACTGATTTTCATACCAATTGATTGAGATGTTTTTAAAGTTTATATCCTTTTATTTGTCAAAACTTCACAATGATATGCTGCTCGAAATTCTGGCCGACCTTGAAGAAAGAAAAACAAAAAAGTTATATTAATATTTTCTTTGTCGTGATTTCTTTTTCAAAACTGACGACCTTTGATCGTTTTCTTAAACTAATAATTTTGTTGTCAAATAATTGACTATTTGTATTTGTACACAAAAGAAATAAATTACATTTGGATTAAAAAAAAATTCGAGTACTCATGTCAGTACGGTACTTAATATAAAACGTTTATTTTCATATCACATTTCTAACCATTTACGTGTATAAGATAGATATGCCCATCGCGCCCAAAACCTACATGTATCTCTACCATGCGACGACGACATGCACAAAACTGTTTCGAATTCTACTAGTGTGATTGTATTGAACTACGCAGAATGGTTGTTACTAACGCATGAGATTTATGCAGTATCGGAGTGTTTAATTTTTCGGACTCTGAAATTCTGCGCATATTCATAAAGTTTTTCAAAATACTCCAAAAGAAATTGTCACTAACTGGCTGCAGTGAAATTTTCTGCTAGAAGAGTTTATGAAATATTATTACAAGACTTTAGTATAAGTCTTGAACTTGAACAATGTTATAATTCCTAGTCATTTAAATCTCTTGTCTGATTAGAAGTCTATCGATTACATATATTTATTTGATACATTTATTTGCAACGTGTAAGAATTGAACATGGAATACAATCAATTGAGAAAATATGACGTAATAATAAGATTTATCTAAAATTTTTCAAAAAATTATTCAGATTTTTTTATAAAGTTGCTTGGTAGATACTGTGTCACTCTTTTACGTTTAACTTCGCAACATAATTATTCAGTTTGAATCACGTCATACTGAGAGAAACAGAGAATATCAATAAAGCATTTTTTAAAGATTATCTGTATTTCACAAATTTGACAATAGATGATTCTTTTTTACTTTTAGCATTCTGTGTTCGTTTCTATTCTGCAGTCTCTCTATTTACCTTAAATATTGAACAGATAAAGGACTGGGGCGCATAAGACTAGGTATGGACCAGTCCAGTTAACTGGTTACCCAGTATCACTGGATACTCAGTTAACTGGGTATATATTTAACTGATCTATGATTTATTGAATCATCGATAGTTTTTCTTATGCTAGTATATTACAATTATCTAATTCTGGTATTCTTAACATATTGATAAGAATCCAAATTTTGACCAAATTTAGTATTCTTCTGTTATTAACAACCTAATTACCATATCACCACTAATTATCAAAATATAAAAGTTTCTTATTTATTAATCATCTACTTCTGAAAGTATCATTGACGAATAGTTTTCTCATATGATCGTCTTTTGTGATACTTTCTATCGCTGAGAATAGCTATTTGACATATTATATTTATTTTACTGTTTATCTAGTAATAAATTGGAAAGAAAGAATATTACTTATCATAACAACACTTAAAGAATTTAGACCGATTTTATACAAGTGCTGAAAAATTATAGTTAATTCAGAGAGCCTTTGTTTCTTGAATATTGATGAATACCAGTCATATAGTCTGTATTTATACTATTTTTAAATAGTACCAGTACTATAAAACGATCCTTAGAAACAGACATTATTTCTACAGAACTCATATTCTGGTGACAACATTCATATGATATGAGATATAAAATGCAATATTGATATTGATGTGTATGTTTATTATATGCAGCTGTTGAATAAAGTATTCAGATGTAAACTTATATTAGACAGAATTTTCTATATTCATGAGGATCCTTCAGAGAGTTTCGACAGTTGACAGTAATTATATCACAAGTTGAGAGACTATTTCTTTGACTCCATATTCGTTCTGTTACTCAGGCAACGTTTTCTGAGTCTCATTATAGTGAACTCACTCATTTTGTTTCCCTGTTAAGAAAAGATTCTTTAATTGTTAAGAAGAAATCTTTGAAAAGTGAAGTACTGTGTTCAATTGCGAGACTCAGATGAAATTTCTTGCAAATGCTTACATAATAAAACATGGTGATAAAACCAGTGATATGAACTGCAACAGTTGGCTAACAAATAATTTAAACTTATATGTTGAATAATAAGTGAATTAAATAGTATATTTTTTATCAAACAGAATACGTAAAAATAAGAAAGTACACTTTGTTGTAAAAGAAAGAAATAAAATCAGAAAGAAATATATTCAAAGTTATACACACTGATTATATATATATCTATAATATATTTCCATTTTATAATGGTTCTGTTTGCTACGATCATCATATAAAACATAGGTTGTTACTAACTAAAGTCATATAAGAAATGAATTAGTTGTTTCTATATCAAGATTTGAGCATAAAACTATCTTTCATATAAAAAAAGGAATACATAGAAAATACACTATAAAACAACCTAAAATACCATAAAAATAAAAAAAATGTATAACTTTGACATATACATCAGGTCGAATTTGTATTATTAAACATCGAGTTTATCCTAAAAAGAAAATCATTAGGAAATGCTGTTCATGTAACTAAGTATCAGGTGTTTAACGATTTAGTTTATATTCGAGGACATAGATTTCATTAAAGATTCGATTTTATGTATTTTAATTAAATGATGACGGAGAGATGAAGTGGACCAATTATTTCTACGTTGCTAAATTACTTTATCGGTAAGCTTTACGGAAAGTTGATGTGTATTCGTATTTTTGTACTACGTTTTTTTCATTTCTGTTTTTTATTGTTCTCTCATCTTTAGTCATTCATTACGATACAAATAAGATATGAATCATTATTTTCGATCGAATATATAAGCAGTGTTATATCATAATCATACTTTTCACATTCACTCGCTTGATAAAGATTAAATTCGAAAGGCCTCGCGTTAATAATTATTTATTTATTTATTTATTTATTTAATTCTTCCCTCTTTCTATTCCTAACTCCTACTTTTATTCTCTTTTTTTCTTTTTCTTGTCCATATCTCTTTTCCAATAAAAATAAATCAAGACCAAGACAAAAAAATTAAAAAAAGAAAAAAAATTTTCATATATAAAAAAAGCTCATGTTGATTTGTTATTTTTCTAAAAATTGATATATATATATATATGAAAATAAAGATATAGCAATGAATTAATTATAGAGGAGAACAAGCTAACAGAAAAAGGTAGTTTTTTTTGTCCGAGGAAGACGTTAAGATTGATTATTCACGTGTTGAACATCTAATATATATTCAATCATTTCGATTATTTATTCAAATTTCTAAAGTAATATAATTGCATCTTCTATGTAAATAGTAAATTCTGCATATTAGTTTTACGATTTCTTAATAAATTAAAAATATCATTTGAGATTAATAAACACTAAACAGTGCCTTTCGTACTGACAATAAATAGATTGACAGTTATTTGGATCGAAAACAGCCTTCAAATATTTGAATTAAATGAATCACTTTGTTTTGATTTTGATTACAATCAGTCAGAAATCTTTCTTTCGGAATTGAATACTGATCAAACAGAAGATAATGAAACACCTATATCGAATCTATTTTTCAGAAAAATTTAATGAATATCTAGCAAATTATTTTATAATACATATTAGACCACAGTTGACACATAGTAACACAAGAATAATCAATTAATGTTATGATATAGCTCGTATTAGGTCTTTAATAGGTTCATATCAGTTTATTAGAATGTGACAAAAAAGAGGGAAGTATTATTCATTTAATAAACTGAAGATCAGATGATTGATGACCCAGTCATGACTGGGCACCAGTCATGACTGGGTACCAGGCAGACTGGGTACCAGTCATGACTGGGTACCAGTCGGACTGGGTACCAGTCATGACTGGGTACCCAGTCCGACTGGTACCCAGTCCGACTGGACTGGTGCATATCTAGTTAGAGTTATAGTCAGAAAGAAATGAGTATAAGACGAATAGAATGAAAATGGTACTAATTAACAAATTTAAGATTTCTGAAAAATAAACGATCGAAAGAGGGACATGGAGATTCTTTGGATATGATAATTTTTAAGAGATAATCATTCTGAAAACTATATTCTACGTAAAAAATTTTAAGAAAGAGTGAACAATATTATTATATCTTCTTAAGGAACTTTTGATTTTGGTAGGAAGCTTAATTAGAAGAACATAATATACCGAGTGGGCCAAAAGTAACAGGACAAATCATTTTTTTGATTTTTTTTTCTTTATATATCGACAGTTATATCTCATATTTATACCACATATACTGGGTGATACTAGCCAGAGATATGCCATATGAACAGCCTCTGGGCGTAGTAATTTATTTCAAAATATATAAATATGTCTTAATTGCTCTGATGTGACTATATAAGAGATTCGATGTTTTTCGTGTTACATTCGATTCAGTTAGATTTTGAACTTCTTGAGACTAAAAGGATACAAAAATTAAATTGAATCGAGTTTGTTTCTCAGATTGGGATATGCAGACAAAAATATGAAAATCGAATGCAACACAAAAAACATCGAATCTCTTCATATAATCCGCTTTATCATTTCTTCGGGAAACGCTGATGAAAAAGCAAGAGAGCTTTTCCGAGGGAAATACAATATACGGCTAAATTACAAATAAAACTATGATTTACTATGCGGATTTCCTTCGCGGTACGTTCAAATCTATACGTCCTAATCTGTACGTCCAAATCTATACTACGTCCTAATCCATACGTCGAAATCTATACGTCGAAATCTATACGTCGTTATCTGCACGTAGAAATCTATACGTCCTAGTCTATACATCCTAATCTGTACGTCCAAATGTATACGTCCAAATCTATACGTCCTAATCTGTACGTCCAAATCTATACATCCTAATCCATACGTCCAAATCTATACGTCGTAATCTGTACGTCCAAATCTATACGTCCTAATCTGTACGCCCAAATTCATACGTTCTAATCTATACGTCCTAATCTATACGTCCAAATCTATACGTCCCAATCTATACGTCCAAAGCTATACGTTCAAATCTATACGTCGTTATCTGTACGTCCAAATCTATACGTCCAAATCTATACGTCCTAATCTATACGTCTTAATGTATACGTCATTATCTGTACGTCCAAATCTATACGTTCAAATCTATACGTCCTAATCTATACGTCCAAATCTATACGTCCAAATCTATACGTCGTTATCTGTACGTCCAAATCTGTACGTCCTAATCTATACGTTCAAATCTATACGTCCCAATCTATACGTCCTAATCCATACGTCCAAATCTATACGTCCAAATCTATACGTCCTAATCTATACGTCGTTATCTGTACGTCCAAATCTGTACGTCCAAATCTATACGTTCAAATCTATACGTCCAAATCTATACGTCGTTATCTGTACGTCCTAATCTGTACGTCCTAATCTATACGTTCAAATATATACGTCCCAATGTATACGTCCTAATCCATACGTCCAAATCTATACGTCGTAAGCTGTACGCGTGGGTGTGGCTGTGGGTGTGGGGTGTGAATGTGGGTGAGGGTGTATGTATTGTCTTCACACACAGTGCACCCAGACCCACACTCACACTCACATCCTCCCTTTTGTACCTTCCCTTTCTTGCATCTTGTCTTCGAAGAATCAGTTAAAAGCCTTGAGATATGAGAAAAGCAAAAACCTAACATATTACTCCCGTGACTGGTATTAAAAGCATGGGTCCACGCAACTGCGAATATTCAGTGGGGAAGCGCTTCTGCCCACCTAACACACCTTTTATTTCAGCGTCGCGGCGTGGGGGCGCGAAGCGCCCCCCGAAGAGCCGCGACCCATACCCGTCTCTGTGTACACAATATCTGCAACACTCCCAAGCTGCTAGCAGCATTCTCTCTGATGCTGGCAGCATTCCAGGTTGTGCTAGTGCCATCCAAGGTCATACTAGTAGTGTTCTCGATGATACTAGTAGCATTCTAGACCATACTAGTGGTATGCTCAATGATGGTATCAGCATCCTAGAGGATGCTAGTAGCATCTCATATGCTGCTACTAGCATTCTAGATCACACTAGTAGTATCGTCGATGTTTCTACCAGCAATCTCGGCGATGTTAGTAGTATCCTAGATGATGCTAGTAGCATCCTCGATGATGCTATCAGCATCATAGATGATGCGAGCAGCATCCTAGATGATGCGAGCAGCATTCTTGATGATGCTATCAGCATCCCAGATGATGCCAGTAGCATTCTTGATGATGCTAGTAGTATCCTCTAAGGTGGTAGGGCACCCCATAGGATGCTAGTAGCATGCTAGATGATGCGAGTAGCATCATCCTAGAGGATGCTAGTAGCATCATAGACTATGCTAGTAGCACCCTAGATGATGATAGTAGCCTCCCGGGTGATGATAGTAGCATACCGCATGATGCTAGTAGCATCGTAGATGATGCTATCAGTATCCAAGATGATGCTAGTAGTATCCTATAGGACACCAGTAGAATCCAAGATAATGCTACTAGCATCCCATATGATGATAGTAGCAGCCCATATGATGCTATAAGCAACCCGGGTGATGCTAGTAGCATGCAAGGCAATGCTGGCAGAATACCAAGTGGTGCTAGCAGCCTCCCTGATGATGTGTGTAGCGTCTGGGAATAGTGACTATCGGAAGCCAAAAGTTGCATAATTGGACTCTAGTTCAATATCTGAATTCAACTTGCAAGTTGGACACTACTGTAGATTTGGACGCATGGATTAGGACGTATAGATTTGGACGTATGGATTAAGACGTACAGATTAGAACGTATAGATTTGGACGTATAGATTAAGATGTATAGATTTGGACGTATGGATTAGGACGTACAGATTTGAACGTATGGATTAAGACGTATAGTTTAGGACGTATAGATTTTGACGTACGGATTAAGACGTATAGATTAAGACGTATAGATTTGGACGTATAGATTTAGACGTACAGATTGGGACGTATAGATTAAGACGTATAGGTTTGGATGTATGGATTAGGACGTACAGATTTGGACGTATGGATTAAGACGTATAGTTTAGGACGTGTGAATTAGGACGTTTAGATTTAGACGTACAGATTAAGACGTATAGATTAAGACGTATAGATTTGGACGTATAGATTAGGATGTATGGATTTGGATGTATAGATTAGGATGTATGGATTAGGACGTACAGATTTGGACGTATGGATTAAGACGTATAGTTTAGGACGTATGAATTAGGACGTATAGATTAAGACGTATAGATTTGGACGTACGGATTAGGACGTACAGATTTGGACGTATGGATTAAGACGTATAGTTTAGGACGTGTGAATTAGGACGTTTAGATTTAGACGTACAGATTAAGACGTATAGATTAAGACGTATAGATTTGGACGTATAGATTAGGATGTATGGATTAGGACGTACAGAT
>CAJNOL010005829.1:0-10604 GCA_905250125.1 Rotaria sordida | reverse complement strand
CATTAGTATTGAATTAGGATTAGTATTAAATATTCTAATTCAATACTAATGTAAAATATTAAATTATTTTTGTAATTTTAGTACAAAAGTATTAAAATTATTACTAAATAATGCAACGCTAATACTAAGTCAATACCTCTAATCTTTGGCTTTTCTATCATAGTTATTATAACGTGCCTCAAATTTTATAGCTATTCCTACATAGAGAGACGTGAATAGAAACGAGTGCATTTTATTATCGAGCAGCTAATGGCAATTATCTGTCTCAGGTATCTCTGTTGTGACATGAAGCTGTCAGAAGCATTCATCCAAAGAAGTCAAGAACAAATGATGTTGTCAAACAGTACACATTAGAGAAAATATTTTTTATATTTGCTTGTGTTAGTATTAGCTGAAGAGCATCGACTGTCTTTTAATTTATAATTTAAGAGAAAAATTACGACAGTTTCATTGATGAAAGAGCTACTATATCTGCACAGATCAAATACTTAGACGGTAAGATTTCATTTTTTTTTCGATTATATCACAGATGCTTGAGTTTCCTTTGTATCTCTCGATATTCATTGAAATAATCTCTCTTCATCATATTAATGATGAATGTTTTAATGCATTTTCAAAATCCACAAATGTCTTAACAATCGTAGAGCTATATAGACAAAACACTCAGAAAAGGGCGTGTAAAAGTAATAAGAAAATATGAAATCGTTAAAACGAGTAATTTTCACTAAATTTGTGCGTTTTTATCAGTTTCTAAGGCATTAACTCGTTAGTTTTTTGTTTTTTAACAAGATTTAAAATAGAATGATATGTTTAATGTTACAAAAAAGTAAAGATATTTAACCTATTTTCGTGGTTGTACGATACCTACTATAAGGTGTAGTATTACTCTCTTTGATCTATCAGAAAAGGCGAAAGTTAATCATATGTTTATTTGAGAATTTACTTTATTCAATCAACTTTGTTATCTTTCTTCAGCATTAATTAGTTATTGCGTTTTCTATATTCTCTTATTTAATGTAGACTAAAATAATAAAAAATCTATGCGAAAAAGCTGAGAATGCGTTTCTTCTTTTGCTATTTTGTTTTGTATTAAATGATGATGTTAGTTTCACAGATTTGGATGAAAAATTTTCAAAAATTATCAAAAATATTGATCATATAATACGAAAACAGGGAGCGTTACAGATGTCATGTACAAATAGTGAATAGGGAGAAAAAAGCGTTTTTTTACGTGCGTTATTATTATAATCTCTGTTGATAGTGTTCTTTACATTTCCATTAGCTCAATCTGTCTAAAACTACTTACTATAGGACATAATCTATTTTTGAATACTTTTCAACTCCTCATATCGTCATTATGAGAAGATAGCTTTTTTAACTGCAAAAAGATTCACTTATGCCTCTGCACAAGTCTTCTATTAGCAATGTGTAAGTGAAATGAACTGCTGAAGCAACATGCTGTCTTTCTTCAGCCATGACTTGGCAAGATCTGTGTCTTTTTTTTTATAGAGAAGAAGGAGGCTACTTTTCCATAGATGACGTTGGTGAAACAGTAAAGTATACTAGAACTTATATAATGTAATCATGTCTATTCTCTGTTTTTCTAGATTCTTGATTACAGAATTCAAAGCACTTATTCACATGGTATCAAATAGCACCACTAGTAACAGTCCTTCATTTATCACTGAACTGCAAGTTGTATCGCGTTATCTGAGCCAGTCATCCGGATTTTTCTTCTTCGTCACTGGCATTCTCGGTAATTTTCTCAACGTAATCACCTTCTTCTCTATAGGTCACTACAAGCATAATCCTTGTTCACTCTATATGCTTGTCAAAGCCGTACTTGATCTAAGTGCTCTGATCGTTGGACTCGGCACACGTATTCTGGCTGCAGGTTTTCAGATCGATTGGGCTCTCATCAATCGACCGTGGTGTAAATTACGACGGTGCTGGATTACCGCGAACAATATTATTTCATTCAGTCTACTCGCTGTGCAGTCAATTGACACTTTTATTTGCTCCTCTTCATCGGCCTCTCTACGTCAAAAAAGCAACATCAGATGTGCACGCTGTATCGTGGTTGGAATTCTTACCTTTGGCTTTCTTCATTCGTTGCCCTTCTTTTTCTACCAAGATCTTATAGTGACAGCTACGGGAGCTAGCACATGTAACACAATGAATGCGGCCTATAACCAATATCAACTCTATTTTATCAATCTTTGCCTTTATGTCGTCATTCCAGTTTCAGTGATATCCGTCTTCGGTTTGCTCACCTACCACAATATACACTCGATCAACGTACAACAACGGCGTACTCTCTCCATTCTCGTTCGACAAATGATTCGAATGTCACTGTACAATATCGTCATTGTCATTATATTCGTAACCCCTTATGGAATCATTCAATTATACGTTCTTCTCAGGACTGGTTTTGCTAAGACCACCTCTCGTATTGCTCAAGAACAAGTAGCGTCTACCTTTTCTACCATTTACTTTTATGGTGCTTTTTCCGTGAGTTAGGTTTAACACTTATTCATACACACACATGTCTTGTTTTTTGCATTTTGTTAGAGTTCATTCTATCGTTACTGCGCATCCTCGAAACGATTCCGCGAACAAGTTTGGTCGACGTTGATTAATTTGCCAACGAACGTTAGAGCAAAACGAAACCAAGTCTATCCATTCTCTTTCAATAGCACCCGTTTTCCAATTGTTGAACAGAAAACAACAAAGGTTTGAAGACAATCGATGAACAAAACACAGTCGGTGATCTATCGTTTGATGGTGTAGTTAGAATTCCATTGTTGTAGTTGTTTGTCTTCACGCGTTACTTGTACTTCTATACACCGTTTCTTTATATCTAAGAAACCGAAATGTCTTGTCACTTATTTGTTACTGCACAAACTTTGCAAAAATATATCCATAAACGTATATCTTTTCCTTCCTACTTTGAAGATATGATTGTTTTATGAATTCTTTAATGAATAGAAACTAATTCTTCTAAGCTGATCGAGATTTTGAAGAATACCATTTTGAATATGTCGTCTTCTGTCGTGAACATATAGAAATCGTCGTTATCAACTAGCCAATAAGAAACATATTGTTTCGTCGTCTTGTTAGGATTCTATTGTAGTAAATATTCGTACGTCATTCATTCGCTTTCAAAACTTTTGTCTAATGTTTAATATCGTGATTGGTATTTATCATATTTCTTGGTAAATAAATAGCTGCTCTCCTTTCTCTTAGAGCAAAGATGAAAATAGTTGATATTTTCTTTGGATAGAAATGAGCTAAAAGTAAAATATTCTTTTTCTCTATTGAAGAAGTCGTAAAAATCGTCATCCTATAACATAGATATTAGCATGAAGGGTATTGATGTTGATATGAGTAAATCAAGCTATTCAATACGTAATAAATGACTTAACCATGAAATTGAAATAAGAAGAAAAGAACATGAAGATGGAAATGATTATTTCAATGCGCTGAAAAGGATGCAAACAATACAAAAGCTTTCGATGACTCAGTAATAGTTTGATAGAGAACATGATTATAAGTCTTTTGTTTCTTGTCTCATCCTAGTCACTTTACACACAAAGCAGAAAAATCATTCATGTAAATATTGCATGTTAACTCAGGTCATGAATTACTCAAAGAACTCGAAGGAGAAAAGAGCATCGTTCGCTTTTTAATAGAAAGTAACTATTAATTAGTTTATATTGGATTTTAAATTGACTTTTCTCTTCTTCTTTTTTTTTTCTTTGTATATTTCAATAAACGATCGTGAAATAACCACAGATAGAAGTTTTTAATGATTATCTTTCCTTTTTGATTTGATATGATTTCTAAGAAAATATTATCGTTATCAAGTTAATATGACAAAGAGAAAAATGCTTAACGGAATGGATCTTTCATTGTTCTTCGAAAGAAAATTGCTATGTATTCCTTTAATTTCAAACAAAAACTTACAGATTTCTGGAATCTGAATTTGATAAGATTGTTCGTGATTTTCTTTTTCTGAAACTGAACCAACCTAATTTTTAAAAATGATTTTATACTTAGAATGAAGCTCAATTCCAAAATAATAATTGAATTAATGTGAAATTGTTTTCTTTCGTTTTTATACAAGTATCCATAGATGAAGAATGAGACAGAAGTTGAAATAAATAAAAAAAAAAAATTAATTTACTTTATGAAGTTGAAGTTTGTGTTTAAAAATTGTTCTTCTATTTCTACGAATTCTTGATTATTAATGGGTATGGTAGAATAATTTCTTCCAAAAGATATAGCACGAAATTCTTTACAAAATCATAGGAAAGGATGGATTGAAAACATAGTAAGTACAAAAATTTATTCGACAACTATTGTGACAATAAATTACTAACAACTATCACGCATTAAATTGATTTTTTTCATATTTTTATGTCCGGGTGCTGCAATATGAAAAAATCTTACTGTCCATTTTGTAGAGCTTGAAGAGCTCAATTTCATAGTCATATTCAATGATTTTCTCAATGAACCAGAGACTGGATGTAAGTAGATTGTTTTGATAGGCCTAATACTTTTCCTTTCACCTATAAGTATACAATCATAGAACTCATTCGATGCATCTCATCAGCACCTTCAAAATGGTACAAGTTGTTTTTTGACAGCCTTCCGTTCAGTAAACAAAAACGAGATTACTTAAAATTCGGCCTTAAATTTGGATATATTTTCAACTTTTTTTCTCATAAGCAGATTTGGATAAAAAAAAGCAAATTGTATTGTTTTGTAGACACTGATGCAACAGTGTATTTACGTCTAGTCTATGCAACAAACGTCGCGAAATCTGTTCTTCATATATGGCATAAAAATTATGTTCTGAATTTATAATTGAGATTTGATAGCAATACAATGTCACAATAGTCCTATTTTGTTAACAGACGTTTTTTTCTGATCTTGCAGACAATTTCAGGTTGCATCTGTTGAAGAAAAGTTTAGTCCGAAACGATAAGAAATGGCAGAGATATTGAGAAAATACTGAAAGACTTATTTGTTCTGCTACTTTCGTTAGAAAAACACTGTTGAAGTTTTTCTCTATTGTATTATTTTATTACTTTTATATCTCGATGATTTCGCTTCATATTCAGTTTTCATTCGCGAAACATGACACCAATTGTGCGCACATTTTTTTTCAAAGGAATGTAAAAGATATGATTGTATTTGAATACAAATATGTATCAAACAAGAAATTTCAAATTTTATTGAAAACAAAAACAAAAAATTTTCTTGATAGTCAACAGCATAAGCTATACTCTAAATGCATGGTGTTCGGTTGATTATTTTAGTAACATAAAACAGATCTTATTCTAATCTTTTCTATCTGAATGATGTATCTATTTTTATCTTTTTCTTTCATGCATAAATGTCGTAGAATAAGTTCCATTCGAGAAATTCAATAATAGAAATTTTTATTTTACTGATTGACAGTTACTTATTTTCACATTTTTTTGAATGTAACTGAAAAAAAATTACATGTTTCTAATTGACAACCACGTCAATAGAATTTCTCTCATTACATAAAGATCCATTTGAAATGACAATATTCTATTCATCTTATCAAATAAATCGTTAATTATTGTTACTTATGATTAATAATTCCTTTTTTTACAATACAAAAATGACAAAAACAAAAAATTAAATTCTTTTAACTAAACCTAAAATATCAAACCATAATACTTGGTAAAATCCAAATAGCAATAATCGATGTAAGAAATGATGATATGAGATTTACTTAATTATTTGATAATATATTTCGACCAGAGATTTATTCAATTGATGGTCCAAATATTTTTACTGTAACATTACGTTCTCTATCATAACCACTAAATTGTAAAGTTGCACCTAATAGTGAATCAATTGAAGAACCTTGAAGACCAAATAATGTACAATAGCGAAATAATTGAATATATATCGTCCATGTATTAATCATATAATCTGGCCGGCAAATAGACTAAATAAACATCCAACCAATGATATAGCATCATTTGTACCAACAGGAACTATTCGAAATGGATTTGTTAATAAACGTGGATTATTTTGAGCCAGAACAAAACCAAGTTCTGATGCTATAATAGAAAATTAATTTTAAATAATGAATATTTGAAATGTTTTCAAACAATTTTAAAAAGTCATCATTTTTGTATTCCATAAAAGTTTTTTTTTTTTTAACTTGAGTAGATTATTGTACTTTCTTAGTACTAAACAACTACAAAAGTTTCATATCGATATCTTAGAGAAAGTACTGAGTTCAGGGTACCCATGTACTGAGAAATCCTTAGCAGGGTATCTAATATGGGTACTTCGAAAATTCTCAGTAATTATACTGATGTAGGTACTGCAAAAGGTACGCATAAAAGTACGCTCACTGAGCAAGTACTGGTATGGATACCCGCATCTGTAATTTTACTGAGGAAAACTCTACAGGGTACCCTACATTTATTGTATTCTGCGTAGCGACTGTTCATTCACCGTTTTCTTTTTCGCCCACAGCTCCGTATAAACAATAGAGCAAAATAGAAGAAATTAATCTGTTTTCATACTAATTTTTTCTAGATTATTTCTTCACTCTTTCTTGACTATTCCTTAGTCGAGAACTTGCCGATCTTGATCGTAGATTAAGAGCGGACTATTCTGAGGTGGTCTCATGGATACTCGACCAACTCAAGTTTGGTCAGATCTCGACATTTGACCTGTAGAGTTCGGAATTGAAAAAATTAAATATAATAAAATCAAAAGAAATGTAATGAATCGCTTTGAGAAAAAAAATGCAAAAGGTGAAAGGTCAGGTTCGATCCTGAACATACTGAAATTTTGGTAGCAGGGTACCTAGAAATACTGTACAATAGTATCTAATTGAGTATCTGATCAGTATCTTCAAATACCCAGTTACTATACATTTTGTAGGAGGGTACCTGCCAAAGTACCACTTAGGTACTTGAAAGTACCTATAAGTACTTTGGTACCCAAAAGTTCCTGTGACATACTGGTAACAGGGTACTTTTTCGGGTACCCTTAACTCAGTATATTCTCTAGGGTAGGTTTTACTATAGATGAGAAATTGTACCAACACTATAATGCACTATTTTATATAATTTTCTAATTACTTGAGTTGTTAAAATGCAATACAAACATGTTCGAACAGTGTGAGACAACTCAACTCATGAATTGAATTTAGTTGACCATTTTTTTAATTAAGTGATATAGATATGATCTATAGAAATTCGGCACATGATGTTACACAAGTTGGCATACAGAGAAATGAATATGTTACTCATCACTCGAATTAATATCGGTACATTAAGCCCACCCTCAAAAAAAGATCAATGTTTATCAGAAAGATTGAAATCGAGATATATGTATGGGAAGATAGCTTGATACCTAACCTTTCATAAACAACATGATTTTTTATTTGATACTTAGTCTTTTGTCAAAATTTTTGATGATTTTCGTTTTTTTCTCAGTTTTTGTTTTTTGATCTTGCAAATCATGATTCTCCATGAGTCTTCATTCTATACACTTAACCTTTTGTTTCAAAGAGTATGTCGAGCATGATGGAGTCCCTTTTTGAATTAAGCAATATTACTATATATAACCAAGCACTTCTATAAATAAATGGCAATTTTTTGAGAGTCCTTCAATACATTGAACTTTTTAGCGCTTTTCTTCATTTAAAAAGTAAGACTTTAAAAAAAGGACTCTATGAAGCCCTACATTCTCACATTTTCTTTCAAAAAAACAACAACATTAAATCTATAGAATGAAATTATGAGGGATAGTCTTAAGAACATAGATGGTGATTAAACTATACATGCATACCATGTAAATATTCAAAGCGATTAGTGATAACATTATGCGAATATAAAAACCAAACATAGAATTGCAAAAAGTATAATTTAGACACTTCTAAATTTTTCGAATTGAACTAAAATATTTTGTTGCATAACTAACCGAAGTTTAGTCTATAGAATAAATCTAGGGTGTATTAAAAGTAGTATTAAGAGGATAGGAATACAATAACATTGGACGATATTAAAACGGAATAGAACAACGTTGACAAATTGATATGCGTTTTTTTTTTATTTCGAAAAGTTACTTTGCTTTAAAAATAGCAACTTAAGTAATTAGAAAATTGCTAAAATAGTGCATTGTAATGTTGTTAGAGTTTCTTATCTATAGTAAAAGCTATCGATATGAAACTTTGTAATTATTTAGTACTAAAAAAGTACAATAATCTGACGAAATTACAAAAAAAAACCAAAGTTTGCTTCTATCGAATACAAAAAATGATGAATTTTTATAATTGTTTTAGAATTTTCGAAACAGTTCTTATATATGAAGAATTTAAATTTATCTAATGTATCACCACAGCAACAACCAATTGTAAAAATAAAACCAATTGAATAAATAGACGATTCATATTTATTATCAATTGGTAGTGAAAGACCAGAATAATTTCTTTTCCAACAATAACCTATTGCATAAAGACATTCTATTGAACCATTACATAATACTTGAATATGATCACGTGCAGTTTTTTTATATATATATTTTTTTTGTTTGTATTTGATGATCATTTGTCATTAATTTTTGATTGTTTTATATCAAATTTATAACGTGTAACAAATGAACCACTTAAAACAAATGTCATTATAACAAGTAAAAAAAACAATATTTGAATAAGCTATTATTACACAAAGTATAAAATCAGTTAAAGCTCCTGAAAGTGTAAATGAACCATGTCTATATTCAATAATTGTAATAAATAGAACAAGAAACAATGAACAAAGAAGTTTAAATATTGATATATTCATATTTCGGTCTACAATATAAAATAATATGGTTTTGTTTTTATTTGTTTTCTTTTTTTTTCACAAAAAGATGTACGTTTGTTTTATAGTATTTCATATTATTGCATACAAACATAAGTGATTGTCTGTATTCGAAATCTCTAGCTGATGTATATATATAATACAGAAGTTACGTTTGTTGATTTTTTTCTTTAAATATTCGAAAAAAGAAAAAGGACAGAAGCAAATAAAAAGACAACAAAAAAAATGTACAGCAATACAAGACAAGAGAAGTTAAACAAAAAAAGAAAAAATTAAAGATATATGTTTCAAATTTTTTATTTTTGACAAATTCAATTTGTTCGTGAAGAGCGTCTTTTTTTGTTCATAAAGGAATTAGAAAATAAAAAGACACCCGACAAAAGAAAGTCCATTTACTTGCTACCACAACATCCACCTGTAACTGATTGACTTTCATTACCATGCTCTAGTCCACCACTTCGATTTGATGTATCTTGAGTTTTTGGTAATTTTCTTGCTATGACCATAAATATATCATTAACATTCATTGATGTTTTAGCTGATGTTTCCATAAATATTAAACCATTTTCTTCTGCATATGTTTGAGCATCAGCAATTTCAACTTGTCGTGTAGTAGTAGCTAAATCAACTTTATTACCAGCTAAAGCAATAATAATATTTGATGTTGCTTGACGTTGTAATTCTTTAACCCATACTTTAGCTCGACTAAATGTATCTGCATTTGTTATATCATAAACAACAATTGCAGCTTGAGCACCACGATAATACATTGGAGCTAATGATTGATATCTAACAATGAAAGACAATAAAAAAAAAGAAAAAGAAAATCAATTTAATTTACCTTTCTTGTCCCGCTGTATCCCATAATTCAAGTTTAACTGTTATATCACCAATAGATACAGTTTGTGTAAGAAATGCTGCACCTATAGTTGATACTTCATATTCATGAAATTTTCCTTTAACAAAACGAAGTACCAAGGATGATTTACCAACAGCTGATTCACCTAATAGAACCATTTTAAATTGACATATTCGTGCTGGTTGACCAGTAGCTGATGAATGATTATTGCTCGTCATATTTATTTTAAATGGAAAATTAAATATAAGGGAATGGGAAGAAATAATATATCTAAAATTAAAATTAATTAATTAGACGATTCAAAAAAAAAAGAGTATGAAAACAATCATACAACGACAAAACAGCCATGATAGACAAATACATATGTGCAACTCTAACGAAGTGATCTTTTTTTTTTTTTGTATTCAAAACATTTAGTAACATCTGTTTCGATGAAGATTGGATAATAGAAAAAAGTTTTATATGTATTAGTAAATAGATTTGATTTAAAAATTTAATAAAGGAAAAAAAAAGAAACTATTTTAATATTGGATAATCTATATGATAAATTTTCAATCAATCATAGTCACGAGAAAAGAAATGATAAGACACACCAGCTGACGTTATCCTACGCTTTATTCATAAAAGAGTTCGTACTCTTATTGAGATTTGACTGAGATATCGAATTTTTAGTTGATTTTTCCTGTAGGAAGTTAGTTTTGAAGCAAAATCATATCTTCAAATTTCGACCTGAACCTTTATCAACATGAGCGTCTTGTTAAGACTTAGCTCATACATAAAGTTTCATCATTTTTAGAAATGGCATTTTTGAAATATGAATATTCCAAAATATCCATGTTTTACACTACATCTATAGAAAAGTACTTGTTTTTTTTTTT
>CAJNOL010005828.1:0-10604 GCA_905250125.1 Rotaria sordida | reverse complement strand
TAGTAGGATTAAGTTCGCTGATTGGATTTTGTAACAATTGTCGTATGGCTTCGCGTCGTGGCATCATAGAGTCGACGTTGGACCCTTTGAGCTCGATACATGAAGCAAGTATAATACAAGCCACACATACAATCAGAGTGAATAATAATTTATTCATTTTGATTGTTACTAATAGAATGGTAATGTTTTTCTAAAAGAGAACAATTTATGATTATCTTCGTCTTATAAGAAAGGAAGAAAGTGTTCGCGAATTAAAAATATATTAATGAGGAGACTGGTTGGAAGGTATATACATGAAAAATGAAAATGATTGTGACTTATATATGAATTAGACAAGAAAATGTTTTTCTCCCGCCAAGCACCTTTTCATTTCACGGTTCTGTGGAAAAAACTATTCAAAACAATGAAATGTTAATAGTATGTATTTGTATATATGTAACTGTGTCCTGATTTGAGACAAGTCATCAGAGAACTTACATTCGACGAGTACAAGCTGATCAGTTGTGGAAAAAATGCGAATTTTATTTCGACATTTTAGCCGTTTTTGCTATAAGTTTCAAGTGTTGACAAAAGTTTGTTGTACAGAGGAATTTCAATCCGACGTTAGTTTTCGTTTGTTCTGAATAATATGGTTATATGGCAGAAAAGATTAAGAAGAGTTCGTCTTACTACTTGTTTGTTGAAGTCAATTAGGAAAAATCTATTTAGTGAAAGAACAAGAGAGCACTGGCAAGTGGTTAGAACATGTCAAACCATGCAGAACTGATGACGATTAGTTTTTTTCGATGGAATGTACACAGTGTTCATGCACACTAACTCATATGTATGTATGTTTTCCATGGGAGAATGTGTTGGTGACGGTAAAAACTGTGCACATTCATTAAAAACACCGAAAAATTAGTATAATGTGTTTTTATTTGCAATAGCGTACAAAGAAAATGTCGTCACAATGACAGCCTAGCAAAGCCATCATTTTACAGGGGCTAAAATATTGGCTTCTGCTGGGTAAGCCATGTTCACTCTAAATAAAGTTATATCATACACAAACCTGTGTCTAGAAGAAGAACTTTTAAGGTTACGTATGAACATAGTAAACCTTAAATTTTGTTCTCCACTATACAGACTCAAAAATACACAGTTTATATAGTATTAGATATACCTTGAAAAAATATTACTCATTTAGATTACTGCCTCCTGCACAAAATTATTCATACAATCTTAGACAATTAGAAAAAGGTATAGCGCAAATACGATTACTAATTATTTCTTAAGTCATATGCTTTTTTCGCTTGGATGATTATATTTGAGTAATCTTCATGATATGAGAAGAGATAAGTTAAAGAAAAGACGAAAAAAATCCTGTATTGATGAGTAACCAAATGTCCATTATATAAATCAAATAAAGGTAACCAGAAAGAATGAATGAATATATTACTAATTAGGCTTGCTCAGTTTGACGTAGGGGTGATCAATATCCATTTGGATACTGAAAAGGTAATATAAAGAATGAGGCACAACATTGCTTCTCGCATATTTGATGAGCCTCTTCCCCAGACTTCATCATATAAGATTGGGTGTAGTTGAAAAAGATAGGTCGTTCAATTTTCTACGTAATCCTTTATTTCATTGAATATCTTCATGAAAATTATAACTTTTGATAATGAGCCCTATTCACGAGTTGCTTGTTGGTCACGAGTATGTTTTAAAAAAGTGGTTATTATCAGCTCAATTGTTGTTAAGGGTGGTCTCTTTCTTTCATCTAACTATCTATCTATCTGTTATGGTATTTATGTTAGATGTGCCTTAAAAAAATGTCACATGTATTGTCCGTATATGTTCGTTCTCTTTCTTTCGTTTCATGCATGTATAGTTAACTATGTCTTTTCTTTCGTTCTGTTAGATATTTTTCTTAGTGTGTTCTTTTGCTTTCTTCTTGTATTTTCGTTCTTTTCTTTGATCTAACAACTCTTGTTCGTTTTCTTCAATCTTTGTTGTTATTCTTTTTCTTCTCTCGTAAAAATCAAGAAAACATTTTTCTTGACCTTGAACTGAAATTTATTGCGCAGCTAGTAATGCGTGACTATATGTATATGTATATAGATAGATAGATAGATAGGTTAAGATATTCGAATAGAGAGAGAGAAAGAGAGAGGAGATGGTTGTTTTTTGATTCAACAACAATATAACTGATTAGAAAAACTTAAATAACATCTTAAAAATAATCATACACACATCGATGTAAAATAAGGACATAACACTATCTATCTTTCTTTCTTTCTCAATCGCCTTGCTAGCACGTGTTATCAAGGTAATTGAGAAAGAAACTACCTTGAAGAATAAATAAGCTGGTATGACTACATATTTTTATTCGTGTTTGTGATGGACAAACAAATCTTGAATAAGGCTTATTGATGGAAATGTTTGAAACATTAATCTTAATTATTATAGAGTAGTGGATTTGTAAATGGTTTCACTATAGGTTTCAACTATCTCATAAGTTTGGATTTCATTATTATATATCCCAACGCACTATCTGCGTGAAATCTGTTCAAACGATATCTCTACAGAGATTAGCATTATCTCGAGACAGAAGCCAAGTTTATGAGACAAGTGAAATGTGCTATGAAAAGATTTAAAAAGGCAGCACATGAGAAACTGCGATTGCAGTTTCGAACGTTTTTATGAATCGTTCAAAAGTGATGAACGATATTTTTATTCAATCAAATATAACATTTTTGGAGAGAATTGAATGTCCATCTTTTGAGACTATATTCATTTTTCTATGATGAAGTTTAACCGAGATATTCACAAAATACGAAAAGAAACATTCTTTATGTCATACTCATTGTTAGTGTAGTAGAATGAAGACCAAGGTAAAGCGAAAAAAAAATGAAAGTCTTTGAAATATATATTGAAACAATAGTCATATATATTTGTATGTATGTTTTCAGATTCTTATTATTATTACTTAACTCTCACACAATTAATATGAAATCAATATGTAAGTTCACTTTTTCAGTTGTAATATTTTTCATATTTTGGTTCTTTTTTATAGGCATTTTTGCTTTGTTATTCGTTTATTTGCTTGAATTTCCTGCATTATGTTTTGATATTGTCACGATACCAGATGAAGATCTTCTTTATTTAAATGAACGACTACAAATACACGAACATATGAGTCGTGAAGATGCATTAAATTCAGTTCTTGAATTAGAAAATTATTATACAGGAGTGAAAAATAAATTACGTGGTTCACCATCAGAAATGGTTGATAAAGCGTGGCATGCACATATATTAAATACAAAAATGTATTTTCGTTTCTCTGAAACAGAATTTGGTAGATACCTTCATCATTTACCATTTTGGTCTGGTAATGTAGAAGAGGCAGCTCGGTTTGATGATGATATCCCAATGTTTGGAAAATTAAATGCGTTGGGTATTGAAAATATGAATGAAACTGTCTGGACATATCGGTTCAAAAAAAATGATGAACAATGCTGAATCATAAAAAAAGACGTTGTTTAGACAAATGTATAAAATTTTCATTGTTGCACTTTTCTTTATTATAATATTATTTTATTCTAATAATCAGACAAAAAGAAATTTACTCGAAAAAGCAGAAATAAAAGGGTTCACAATAGATAACTTCAAGTACAACAATCCGGAAGATCAGATGAAACCAAGCAGAGAACACAAATGAATTGTGTGTAATAGACTTTTGTATCACTTGCCAAGTTCCTTGTTATGCACCCTCGATCATCTCTTTCCTATTATCAATCTCTCTCTTTCTTGTTATACTGCTCGTCGCTCTATTTATATATATACATATGTGAGAATACGTTAAATATACAGAGAAGTATATAGTAGAGCAACTGACTTTATTTATCTTTCTTTTCTTCATCCTTCTATAGTTTTGTGTTATCTCACTCGTTTTTTGGAATAAAGATCTTTCCAAGGCCACATATGACTATATATATCTAACTTCGTTCATCTCGATCCAACATCATCATCATCGTTATGAAGACATCTTTATTACTAGACATTTCTAGAAAGAAAACACAATAACCACATAATACATTTCAATAGGTAGATCTGGAGTCAAGTAAGAATGTAGGTGAAAGGATCCATATCACCAGAGCACAATATTAGCTTTGTTCGAGATATAGATCATTGATGATTCAATTTTATGAATCAATGCTAGAATCTTTTGCGTATCGCGAAGATTTTTATTCGACGCTTTTACTTGAGTCTCAAATACTCATAGAATCAATTTTAAGGGCTTGTTACTTTTACCAATTGTATGATGAGTCAAGACAAAAAAAACCAGACGACTTAATATCTTGTCGACGAACTTCTGCGAGTGTTGCTGGCAAAATATTTCAATTTTTCTCGTCACATTTCAAAAGTTTTGTTATATTGTATTTTGGTCTCAATAAACTTTGACAATGATTAAAAATCAGCAAGTTCAGTTCAATCTACTTCCAATTATTGACCTCGATTTCGAAGACTAGAATTTAGACAGTGATATCAACCAAAGGATAAATAGATAAATTCTTCAGAAATGAACTTACTACGAATTCTATGAAACCAATAATTTTTAAAAGATTTTTCATACAGAATTCAAAGCCTTGTATTCTTATACAAGTAAATCGACTAAAAGAACTTTAACATGCTTAGTCCAACATCGAATAAATCACCGATTAAGTGTATTCGATATCAATCGATTTTATATTATCAAAGGAATGCACAACTTTTTTATATGTTGATTTTATTTTATTATGATGTGTACGAGTTCTTCTAATAGAATGTACACCATTTCAAAACTAATATTTGTCATCTAAATGATGTAATTTTCATAATTTATCACTTAGCACGTTGTATTCAAGAAAAACAAAAGTTTTCATTAGAACATGTTTATACTGGATATCAATAGGAAGGAAGCGAACAAAGGGATATAAATCAAAAGACTCAGTATTTAAAAAGAATTATGATGCAATTCGATAGATCTAAAAATGGTCTTTCGCCTCTCTGTTGCAACATTATCATGTAAACATCATCCTGTACATATGGGTAGAACCATTGGCATGATATGTAGAGAGTTTCATCCATGTCATAAACAATCATACATGGTTACCAAACAGTCTTGTTCTCAATTTTTTGGATAATTGCATTTAGGATGCTATTTCCAATCATATGTAACGAAAGAAAGTTTTAAAAGTATGATTATTTAATTGATAAAGAAAGAAAAAAATTCGTTGTGTAGCGAAAAATGATCTTGTTCGTACAGAACTTCATCCAATCTGCAAACGAAGTGTGCATATTTAAAATAAGTTTTTTTTAATCATGGGAAGTCATTATCATTAATTCGTTATGCTGGACAGTACCTTATAATATAAGAATATCAATCAAGACTGTTCATCTCAGATTTAGATAGATAAGGAAAATTTTCGCTTCTACAATACATCTCATAGTGTATTATGTATTTAAGACAGAGTTTGTCCTAATAAAATATATTTTGTTTTCAACGTCGATCTCTTAGAACAGTTTCGTGAAGATTGAAAAAAGACGTTGCAGATAAACTAATAATAGTAATCTTTTTAAGTTCACGATGATTAGAGATTATTCATCAGACAAAGCTATGATTTAGATCAGTTTGCACGAATAGGTGGTTAAATGTCGAAAGGGAAAACGTCGAAAGACAAAATGTAGAAAAACATGACGTAGAAAAGCAGATTGTAGAAAAAAAAAATGTCGAAAGTGAAAATGTCGAAAGAAAAATGGCGAAAATGAAAATGTCGAAAGGTAAAAAATGTCGAAAAGCGTATTGACGAAAAATAAAACGTCGAAAGAAAAAATGGCGAAAAGGGAAAAATGAAATAAAGAGACGTCCATGACGTCTTCAAATAAATTTCTATCAACTGACGATGCATTGTCTCGCTAAGAGAATCTAACGATATTGATTAATTATTGAGTTGTATATATATATAGCAGCTCGCGTTCATTTCTACAGACATTTATCAAGTTGTTTTCTATATTTTTTACTTATGTCAACATGAGTAATACACCTATCATAACTTTTTCACAAAGTAACAAAGGCAAACGTGTGGTTATTTGTGATGGATTTATATATCAGTTAAACAAGTCATGTCCCAAGGTCAAATATATATCCTAATATTTGGCATTTTATTGATGTACTCAAGAAAGAAGAAGTTCATTTTCAACAGCAACTTCTTCATGCTAAAAGCGGTTTGCTCAAGAAAAAGTCAAAAAGAACTTGCATCATCCAAGAACGTCTTGATGTTTTATGCAGACATTTTTCAAATAATGAAATTGATTTGAATGAATACCTCGAAGGTTTGTCACTGATCGTCCCAAAAGATATGAACAAAAAAAAATGAATTGAAAATAGCTTTTTCAATATTATATTCAACTGCCGAGTTCTGTTTCTTAATTTATTCATTGTCTCTTTTTCTTCTCTTGAAATAGTTATCCTTATTGTCAAATTTTGTTATCTTAATCTATTCATATAATGTTTCTTCATCTCTATTTTTTTGGAATAGTTTTTGACTTGTGCTTTATTTGCTAAAATTCTTGTCAATAAAAGAGATGACTAAATATATGCTATTAGTGTTTTCGACATTTTCACTTTCGACATTTTCGCTTTCGACATTTTGTTTTTCTACATTCACAACTTTCGACATTTTTTTGTTCGACATCCTGCTTTTCGACATTTTTACTTTCGGCATTTTTTTTTCTACATTTTGTCTTTCGACATTTTCCCTTCGACATTTAACCACTTTACCGTTTGCACTTGAAATTCGTCAATTGTATGGATGTTGTTCAGTGAAAGATGCAATAGATCATGCTCTGTCTTTAAGATCTTCTCGATTTTCACAAGTTTATTCATATTATTTTTCAACTGTTCTGAGAAATCGAGAGTGATTACTCGAAGAAAAAAAAAAGTAAAGTGCAGTACGGACATAGATACAGAAATGAAAGCTTTCCTTATGTAACAAAATCGAAAATGAACCACATACCCACATCTTCGAGCCTTTATTTTCTATTATGTTGACCTTCACCTGTTCATCTAGCACCAATACAAAAACTGTATAATGTTCAGTATCAAGAATCTCATTTAGCATCATCATTATCAAATAATAAGTAGTTATTCATGTCCGAAAAATAGAGAGTAGTAAGTCTTCTCCACTCGAACTACATATGTCCAAAAATATTTCTTCATATGAAAGAATAATCTATCGACAACATACAGTTCTAACTATATTAAAATGCCATCCTTTACAAACACTAACAAAGTTTTAACTCATCATTATCTATTAATCGGTAATAATGTCGATTTGAAAAATCAGCTCTATATATTTTTATAAAAATTTTTCTCAATTATCGATTTCTCTTCATTATCCTCGAAAGTTTTTCATCAATGAAATGAAAAATAAAGCAAACTATTGATCGTTCAATATCACCTATTGTTATACGACATACACAAACATACGTAAGTAAAACAATTGATGAAATAAGACAATTATTTTCAACATGTTTAATGGATCTAATTATCATGGTATACATTATTTTGGTTTTAATTCAATATTTTATACCACAACAATTTATGACACATGTTGATGATGAATAAATGACAAATAATTATAAAATCATAAGATATAAAAATCTATACAATTAATTTACGTCAGAAAAATGACCCGACGAATTTAAAGTTCGGCTGTAAGTTAGAAATATTAATTTGATCAATTGATTGTTTTTTTTTATTCTTAAGATAGAATGATTATGTGTACAAATTTAACTAGATTTTGTTCATATATTTCATTACAAAAAAAAGGTTAAAAGAAAATAAAGATAATTATTAGATATGGTGTATCCTTCAATGACAGTTTTACTATTATTTTATCATTGTCTATCAAAAGAATCCGATTTTCTCTTAGGATAGATAATTTTATACTTTTGTAGGACTCATATTGTTTTTTTCGAAGAAAAATATAGTGAGCATAAGTTTTCAGTCGAGCTTTTTGTGACTCTCCCATTTTCTCATAGCAAGAAGGGTGAGAATGACCTAGATTCATTTTCATAGCAATTGACAACAACAGACGTCAGACTCCATTCCTAGAGTTGCTTAGCAACAAAAAAAGACGTTAAATGACATTAACAACAAAGCTTAGACTGCTCTAACATATTTCAAAACCTTCGAAGTACCGAAATAAATACGACAAAATTATTTTTCTAATAATTGATTATCCTTTAATGGCAATTATCATTTGTTAGCAATTCTCTAGTTGATGTTTTTTTTCTTACTATTTAAATTGATATTAATTTCATTCTTTCTATTTGCTCTCCATCATCATCCATGGGTCCTATAAGTACTGTAATGGTAAAACGAGATTTCATTACTATTATTTAGAGACCATGTAAAGATGATAATGGAAGTGAACTTATTGGTTATTTTGTTGAAAAATGTGATACTTCAAGATATGTTTGGCAATGTATTGAATATAATGATCCACACATATTTACACATACAGATGTTGGTTTCACTGAAGTTGTTGTACATCATTTTTATGTATATGCAGAGAATTGTGTTGAAATACTACCAACATTAACAACATTTGATCCAATTATTGAAAAAAGTTCATATACACATCCAGATATACCAGAGGGATCATTATTAACAAAATTCTTTCATCAAATTCAATTGAATATTAATGACAATCGCCATTATTAACTGATGATAATAGTATAACATTAACAGATTAACTTACTTAAAGAGAGTGTGGGTATGGATCCTTTTTTTACCCACACCCTCATTAGAGCTGAACACGTCAAGTCCTTCTTAGTTTACTGACTTGTGAAAAATCTTCAATGGTTCAGACTTGACTTGACTTGACTTGAGAGGCCAAGATCTGGGAGCATAACTTTAGTTGGCTTTACTTGGATTTGTATTTTTTTATCATATTGTCTTGACTTGAAAATGTTTTCACGTCAAGTCAAATCTATTAAATATTTTTCCTTTCTTTTACGCATTTTGTATCAAGAAACAGGTTTCCGGGGCCAATAAAAAATGTTCTAAATCCAAAAGATACTGATAGGTTATATGTTCTATCAAGTTTTAGCTTGACTTCATCTGATATAAAAGAAAATTTAGAATGACAAGTTCATCTGACTTCAATTGGTAAAAAGCTTTTTAAGATATAACTTCACTTTACTGTAACATGAAAAACTTCTCACTCGTTCAGGTCTGGACAATATACTAGATGAGTAAATGTTCCACTAGATATTAAATCTTCCATGGATTTCCTAAAAATACGTTTAAGTCTGGTTATAGAAGATTCTGAAGATATTTGAGATATTTGAGACATAGAAATATCGACAATGCTGAAGGTATGGAGATACAGGGATATACATCTTTCTATCCTTGTATCTTTAGCAAATCCGAATCTACATATATCGACACTGTATTCGGAAAATCAATCTCATGAAATATGAAAGCAAACGTAATATTCAATATATAATAGATATTGGAGGCTGAGAGTGCTACAGAAAAAACACACACATACACACATGGGACATCACATCAGTCAAGAGTGTAACGGAATCCAATGCAGCAACTTTCTCTACTTCAATTGATATACAACGCTTATCAGACATTTAAGACATAATTTTTTCTACAGTAATGTCCCCAATATCGCTTATATCTCTTACATCTCGAATTTCTATATATCGCCTACACCTGGATTTAAATGAGCTTTGACAAATCCATAAAATACACTAAACCTTCCAAACCCAGAAAAATAGGAAGAATCACTATGTTGTTTTCATATGAAGCTGCTATTGTTACAATTATACATTATACATATTACTCTATAGATACTTAGAATATCCATGTAAAAAAGTCCTCTCCTGTATCTCGTACAAGTTATGACGCTCATTACCCTGAGCTTCTCAGAAACATGGGGGTAAAGCCTCATATACATTATATGATTACAAAGTTATCCCTATTACCCCCAAAACTTCCTAGCAAAGTGAGGTATAGTTCATGTTTGAGATAGCTTTGCCAAAGAATATATTTTAATACTATAAAAAAGAGATGTTCAAAATTTTTTTGTCAAAAGAGAATGCTAATACTCTAAACACTGAAATCCCGTATAACTTCAAGAAAGTTTATTGTAACACGCTCTTTCTATCTAGTGTATCACAAGAATAAATTACTTTCGCTTCTAACGGTTAGTCCTTGAGTCTTTGTCGAGGTCAATGAACACTTCCTAGAAGCCTTGTGATATTTCATAATTAAGTTGTGAGTGTGTTGAACGCAGCGACTCCGTTCCCAATATTCGGATGAAAAAAAGAGGCTCTTTGCAAACTTTCAACACTCCATAGTTTGGCAGCCTTTTAACTACTGTATGTCGTCTATATGGAAAGTTGGAGGATGAAGTCAAGAAAATCGCTCGCATATGCGGGAAAGATTGTATAACTGAAGCGCTGATAGTCACATTGATCTGTCATTTTATAATTCTTTGTTCAAGGAAAAGAAGAAAAAAGATAGAAAATCAAACATAACGCGAATTCGAAGCAACTTCAAT
>CAJNOL010005827.1:0-10604 GCA_905250125.1 Rotaria sordida | reverse complement strand
AAGCTAGCGGCACGAACTTTTTTCAGAGTATTTATAGATCATTAGGATCTACGTGATGCGCATACTCTTGACTCAAAAGCGATGTGACACTTGGGAATGTACCCTCGTTAGTTCTAAGAATAGTAGAAAACATTGTTGGTTCTAACGGAAATTTTCTTTTTACAATATTGATTTTGGAGCTGGCCACTCCATGTAAGCACTTTCGAGTGTTGCATAAACCAGCATAATAAAAAAAAGAAGCTGGCAAGGACGTTGGTTTTAGAAACTTTCATGCGTTTGAGTAGACGGTGTTGCTTTCTTTCTTTCTTCAGACAGTTATTTAGCTAAGCATGCAGGCTCACAAGTATAGACTGCAGATTTCAATCAATTTTCAGCATGAAAACAGCAAAATACTTATCTGACTGATGTCAAATCGAAAAATTTTAAGGATTGCACTACCATGAGTAGAAATCAACTGTACAATCATTATTTCAAATCAAATGACAATCAGATCTCATCTCCTAAGTAAAATTGAAAATGAAATAAATGAGATTAATGGCCGTAAAATCAGTCTACAATGGTCTGAGACAAACTGGATCTCGTTGTAGTGACACATTGGAATATTAGGCTCATCCGAAATACTAAAATTTTTCGCATTTTTCTGTGGGGATGATGCCAAAGATTTATTGAAATTTGTCGAGTTTGTTCGAATTTTTCTCTCCCAACATGTATCTCACAACGAGCACATCCGTGTGAAAGTGATTTTTTGATAAACTTAGGTGTTTTTCGCTAATTTGCACTGGGATTTCAACAAAACGGTGAAGAACTAGTTGATATTTTTTCTAATTCACTTCGGTTTTAGTGCAAAAGACGACCGTACACAGTTGAAGGACGATCAAAAGAACATTTCTGCGCAAAAGACATAAAGAATAAATGAATTTTTCGGAAGAGCCAAAATAATTCTAGGATGGGTTGTGCCCACCAGAGCCCGTCTGGTTTTACGGCATTAATATGTTTGATATTTGATTGAGCTAATCCACGTATTAATGAACGTAATTTATTAACACAAATCCAATCAATATGTTCTAAATTAGTACTTAATAAATTGAAATTCGTTTTCATATAACATTCATTTGATTGACTATCAGTATACGATTTTAGAACATTTAATATATCATCTGTTAGTTGATATTCATTGATGGTAGATAGATAAAGTTGTTTAAAATATGAACTATACGGATTTTTTTAAAATAATTTACAATTAAGTATATTGTTTGTGTAATTATAAAAAAAATAATGTGTTTGAAGATCTATTGTTGAGAAAGCAAGATCTCTTGGTAAATAAATATTAGTTTGAGCATTGAAAACATATTCCATTTTGTGTGTCATATATCGACAAAAGCAGAAAAATAAAGAGAATAAAAATTCAAAATGTAATTGCATCAAAGTTTTGAAAGAAAAGAAAAAAGACAAGGTGAGTATGACTCATAATCCATCATCCAGTAAAGTTAATAGATGAATAATTTCTTTAAATTAAGTCATTATAACAATATCCACGTTCCACAAACCTGGCAATTCGAAGAAATTCAAGCAGCAGACTATTCAGCAAGAAGAAAACAGTAGACTTCGCCAAACTTCAAGAGATTTTAGAAGATTTATCGGATCTCAACAGACTTCAAGGCTAAAGTCTCTACTGTTTTCCCTTGCTCTATAGTATTGAATTTAAGGTAAATAAAGAAAATTCAAGAAGAAAGCAAGATGATGAAGGTAAAGACGAAAAGTATTTGATCATATCTCAAGGCATACAGATTTGAAGGATAACCAAGGGGGAAACAGCAGAGACTTCAGTCGTGAAGTCCCATGAAATCTTGAAAGTCTTTCGAAGTCTTCTGAAGTCTCTTTGAAGTCTTATGAATTCTCATGAATTCTCATAAAGTCTCTTGAAGTCTCTGAAGTCTCATAAAGTCTTCTGAAGTCTCATAATGTCTTATGAAGTCTTATAAAGTCTCATGAAGTCTAATGAAGTCTCATGAAGTCTAATGAAGTCTCACGAAGTCTCATGAAGTCTAATGAAGTCTCATGAAGTCTCTTGAAGTCTCTTGAATTCTAATGCAGTATCATGAAGTCTCATGAAGTCTCTTGAAGTCTCATGAAGTCTCTTGAAGTCTCTTGAAGTCTTTTGAAGTCTAATGAAGTCTCATGGAAGTTTTGAAATACGTTTAGTGCATGAAAATTCATAAAAAAGTAATGAAATTGTCTTGTTTTCGACGGTCTTATTTTAGCAGAAAGGTGAACTTTTTATTGTTTGTTTGTCAAGGTACTGGAAAAAAATTCAAGTTTGTTGGATCTTAGAAAACATGATAGTTAAGAACTGAATGCTTTGTGAATGAAGTGGTTTATTTTTATAAGAAATGTTTCATTTATTCGATGTCAATCTTATGAAGAATTTTATTCCTTTTTGTTTATTTCTATCACTCGTGATAATCTATCAGCCGATAAATGGCTAGCTTCGTCGGTCAATAACCAACAAGTCGTTTGCTTGTGTATAAATTTAGTCTTGTTATTTATTTGCACCTGAAAATAGGAGTTTTCCAATGCTGGATTAATCGAATCAAACATACGCATACCAGTAAAGTTTATTTTCTCTGTTTTAATTTCATCAACGCTTTGTGTCATTGTCACATCTTTATTCTAGATATGGATATACTGCGAGAAACAATTCTCAGAAACAAGAAACACTTTTGTAATCTCTATATGATAAGTTTTGTTTTTTGCATGCTATAGAAATTTCATGTACTTTCTATAAGGTTTTTTGATACGCATGGAATCTGCCTCTTGAAGTCCTGTGAAGTCTCATGAAGTCTCATGAAGTCTAATGAAGTCTCATAAAGCCTCATGAAGTCTCTTGAAGTCTCTTGAATTCTAATGAAGTCTCATGAAGTCTCATGAAGCCTCATGAAGTCTCTTGAAGTCTCTTGAAGTCTCATGAAGTCTCTTGAAATCTCATGAAGTCTCTTGAAGTTTTATGAAGTCTTGTGAAGTCTTATGAAGTCTTATAAAGTCTCAAGAAGTCCTACAAAGTCTCTGAAGTCTCATGAAATCCGTGAAGTCTCATGAAGTCCGTGAAGTCTCACGAAGTCTGTGAAGTCTAACGAAGTCTTTTGAAGTCCCATGAAGTCTCATGAAGTCTTATGAAGTCATACGAAGTCTTATAAAGTCTTGTGAAGTCATTTGGAGTCCTATGAAGTCTTCAGAACTCTTTAGAACTCTTTTGAAGTCTTGTGAAAATATGAAGTCACTGCGGTTGAAGTCTGTTGAAGTCTTTTGAAGTCTTTTGAAGTCTTGAAGTCTTGAAGTCCGCTGTTTCCCCCTTGAGGATAACCATCCAACTATATAGATGACCATCTTCTTCAATAACTTGATTTTCTTGAATTTTATGCTGATTGACCAGTGCATATACTACTAGAAAATAGTTAAAGTCTATAGTTGAAATATATCGTCATTATAAAAACATATTTCTTGCTAAAACATAATTATACACTCTGAAAGTTTTTGAAGTATTCTATGAACCTGTATATTTATGGCTTAATCTGCGACTACTTACTGAAAAACAAATCCAGCACAATAAATGTATTCTAGCGTAGACAGGATGAGACTCAATATAAATATCACATCAACAGTGCCGGTTCAGCATAAATATAAGACATTATGTGGAATGTTAGATGTCGCAAAATTAACTTCATAATTTTCGTATATTACTCCAAAGTTTCAGTTGATCACGAGAAATTAATAGCATAAGGAGTTTATATTAGTGTTCTACTTTACTTAATATAAAAGTGAACTCTTAAAAGTGAATTTTACTACAGTATATTAATGAATTTCGATTTCAACATTGATCGCTATGCTTCATATATCATCAGATCGCGTACTACATTTACATTGTTTCTATCCTTTATTATGTTGTATATTGTGACTTTCTATTGATATAATATTACATGCAACGAAAAAAGAAAATAAAGCAAAAATGAAAGAAAAGTCACAGCATAGAGAATAAATTCTAGAAAAATATTTTTCTTGTTTTATCGTATCTATAGCAACGGGCAAACAAGAGAAGCGAACGAGTTTATCCATCAATCGCTTATATAAATATACTTGCTCATATTTTTGCTTGTGTATAGGATAAGTACAAAAAAATATTTATCTTCGCATAACGACAATCATTTCTAATCAATTTCTATTTCTGACAATACAACAAATTGTAAGCAAAGTTATTTTTCTAGTAAATTAGTAAGACATTATTTTATTGTTCTTGAGTAACTTTAGTAGTAAATCTTCGTTTTCAAAAATTTCTGATGAAAAAATTCACTAAGATGTATACATTTAAATCAAACATTGATCTTTTTGATATGATTTTTATAATTATACAAAAATTTTCTTCTTCCTTATATCACACAAAATAGTAAAATTTATTGCACATGACTTTATATTTTTTCAATTCATGTCCATTAGGAAACGATCTAAAATTATATCTCTTCTTTTCCAATGTGTGATAATATACAACAAGAGTGCTATTTCATCTAATCTCTTTTTAACACAATTAGCTAAAAATTTTGCAAATATTCTAGAATATGTACTGTTCGAGTTATTCCTTTCCATATCTTAAAATATACATGATTTTGGAGATTTAGTATAGAGTATGAAACGGATGATGACAACAGATATTAACTAGTAACTGTTGCTGATCGGTCCAATATGAACCGGTGAGTAAAAGTAACGTAAACCAGTATAAGGCGCTGATAGTGAACCAATGATTGACGGGCAAGGTTATATGCCATTTTCTTTAAAATTTCATTGTCAAACTGAATGAGAATTTTCTCTTAAGGAAAGGAAGAACGAACAATGAGATTTTACATATTAGTCATATAAATAATCAAAATAAATATATTATAAAAATGTCAAAATATTAAAATGTGATCGATTTGATTAATTTTTCAACGATAGCTTCTCGAAACATATCATTATTTTTTAATAAAACTTAATATTAAAAACTCGACAGAAATAAATATAGTAATGGAAGATTGCAGATAAAACAATACCTTAAAGAAGTATATTTAGTTTTTCATAGTAACATCTATAAGAAATAACTCATTTGCTTTCCTAGTTGATACCAATTTTGAAGAAATAAAAAGTACAATGTTCTTTCTCTATCTTTTGTTTTCTTGCTATTTGTATTGACATTGAATAAAAATGGTAAAAATGTTTATACTTTAACAGGTAGATTCATCTTGAGAATTTTATTTCCGTTCTCGAAAAAAAAACTTTAAAAACAATTCTTTTTATAACTCAAGTAATAAATTAATCTTTTGTTTTCTTCTTTCTAGCCATCAAGTTAAACATTTTTCGTTATCATTATATGTTGATAAAGTATCGAAGTGATGTATTACATTCAGCAACGAACGCTAGATGTATGAGAAACGTTGGTAAGATTGTTGGTCGACCGTTAGTGCATACGAGACATTCTTTTGCATTCAAACGACCGATCTCCAGATGGGCACCGACTATTCATGTCAACCAATCAACGCAAACAATGAATGTAACTGGTAAGATTGACATTTCCAAATAAATATGCTATTATTCTTTTTTTTCTTCGAGTTTTTTTTGATACAATCAGTCCTTTGATTTTTTTTTATTGAAAAATTAATCTTATATTTGAAAGCGAATTTAAATTTGCAAATCGAATAATCAATGTTCGGGTTCATTTTCTAGTTTTGGATTTTCTCTGTGTCGGAGAATTATATGAGCATTTTTCAATAATTTTTTTTTTGATATTTTTAATGACGAGAGAAAAGATTTAAAAAAAAACGTTCATTATGATGTACGTAAATTGTTACTGATGAGTTTTTAAAATATAGTTGCAGATTTATTTATATTCTTTCATAGATATTCAAAATTCCAATTATTAAAGTTTTCCTAAGCAAAAATGAATTTTTATTGTATTCTATTTAGAAAAAGTAAATCTATGTTATTCGAAATCCGTCGAAATTTATTTCTATCAATATTTTCTCTCCTTTATTTTATCATTCATTGGTCATTTCTTTTGTTTCGTATATATCATGTATTATCATGTTAAATACAAATCTTATTCTTTTACACATATTCGTTTAGCTGAACTTCAATTATTGATGACTAATGGTTGTTATAATCTTACCAATTTGCCTTGTTCTCTTCAAACACATATAAATGTTTATTTTTTACACAATAAACTTTTACTAGTGTATTATTCACTAATAGTTATTGGCATGATATATATATGGCATCGTACTGTTCGATTTTTGCATTGTACTCTTGTTATATTTGCCATCATCATTATTCTTTTTGGCACGAATATTATTCTATATTATGAGAACATAACTTATATTGGCTGTATGATATGCGGTTCACTAGTCGCCGCATATGCACCACTGCAAAGTTTAATGCCTTACAATGTCGACGATCCGTTACGTGTATTTTGTGAGCGAATGGCATTACCCAATGTTCTCAATGAATCTCTTGTTGATGGTCATTCAAAACGTGCCCGCTTTTATCGCTGGGCAAAGAAAATAAAAAAACAATGGAATATCAAAGAAGAAAAATTAATTATAACTCTTATTTTAGGTGTATTTTCAATCATTTTTTCCATTATTCTTGGTAGTTATATTTAACCTTATTTCTTTGATAAATGCTGCTTGTAACTTGTATAGATTTCTTCAAAAAACTTAGCTCGAAAAGTAGAAAATCAGGGATATTGTAACAAATTTGATGCAATAAATAGTTTGTATTGAAAGACTATGTATATATGAATAAATAAGTTCATTCATCCAAATCTATTTATCAATGATCATCAGGAACTATGTCATTTGTTTTGTATATCATGCTATTGTTGGATTTTACACAACTCAATAATCGAATCTCAGTATTGTTAGAAACAATGGATATTACAAATGTATACAAAATCTACTGTTCTACAAACTTCAACTGACAAGTGATATATTTTGAATGTTTGCATCATTCTTTTTCTTTGCTTTATTAAAATAGAGAGACTCGTATTCTACCTTTCTAATATGAAATGAATTTGACTGTTGACTGATAGTGGGTGTGAAATGAAATTCTTTCGAACTCTAACTATTGTTAATCAAATTGTAACAATCAAAGACGATGATCATTGCTTTTGCATTCTATTATAGACAACATAACATCGTCAGATGTACTATTATTACATATCATTTGTTCTTTGCCGAGACGTAACTTGCTCTCTTCGAAGTCCATGATTTCATGAGCTACTTTTTGTTGTGTAGTAAACAATTAATAAAAGTCGTCAACAATTTGGTCACATCATGATCACCATGCTTATCCAACTTTAGAATATATATTGCCAAAACGGAAACAAAAGTTGTTAAATGATAAATCTGTACAAAAAAAATAAAAAAGATAAAAATATTTGTTTTACTGATCATGCAGAACATATTATCCGTCATTTTTTCTATTATAAAATACTTTTCATAGTAACTTATATATATTTAAATTATTTATTACAGTAAAATAAATAATTGATTCCGTAATTATTTGCTTGTTTCTAATGAAAACCAAAGAAGCTTTTCTCATTTAAAAAATGGTTATTTGACATAGTTGACAATATATGCAATTATAAAATTTCATATTAGATACATTTAGTAATATATCTAAGATGAATTTATAATAGTTTTCATATGAAGATTACATTCGATAAAAAATGATGAGCTAAACTATTATTGATACCTCGAGTTATAAATTCATTTTGCCTCTTGAAATGTGTTTTAATTTATTATGTCGTTGAACGTTTACTAATCACATGTTTTTTATCATCCTAATAGATATTTTTTTAAAGAAAAGCTTCGATTTTAATATCATTTGAAATAAGTTTCGCTTCTGAAGGATTTACTTTTAAGGAATCTTAGCAGTACTTTTTAAAAGAGAATACGTTCGATTTTTTTCACCGAATAATTTACAAATATTGTATATTGTATAAACTTATGCGTTGTTCACATATATAGTTATCTAGTCTATTTTCATTTTTCTTTTGAAAAAATGCTCTAGCCTAGTCAACACTTATAAACGGCGAAAATGTACACTCATTCTTCATATTTTCTTGTCGTCATAACTACGAAAAAAACTCTTCTCTCATCTCTCTGTATATGTATATAGTAAAGAACGAAAAGAGAACGAGATAAACACGCTACTATCCATAGTAAGACAAGCGAGTAATATATATTGTCTTATTCTTTTATATTCGTTTCATAATTGTTCCAAAAACAAACAACAACATTCGTTTGGATATTCATGTAAGTTATTATTTACGTAAAATTTATTGATATTGTTATTTCGAGTTTTTAAACAGAAATTTTTTTTTTTGTCATAAAATACTTCAACAATTGATTATTTATGAACAATTATTTGAACAGATCCAATATTTTTTTGTTTGGTATTCATAAACAATTACTTGAAAAGATTTAAATTTTTTGGTTTGGTATTCGTGAACAATTGAAAAGATTCAATATTTTTTGTTTGGTATTCATGAACAATTATTTGACAAGATTCAATATTTTTTTGTTTGGTATTCATGTAAATTAATATTTACATAAATCTATTAGTATTGATGTTTTATACGTTTGAAAGCAAAAATTTTTATTTTTTTTTTATAGAAATTTTTATTATTATTCGAACAAGATTCGTGAAATAACAAAAAACATTTGTTCTTGAATTCAAAATGGTATCAAAAAGACGTGATAGAAAAAAAAACCTCAACATAAAACTTCAACACGTACCGAAATTCAACCAATTGATAATGCACGAACAACAACTGAAATTCAACCAACTGATATTGCACGAACAACAACTGAAATTCAAACAACTGATATTGCACGAACAACTACTGAAATTCAACCAGTTGCTAATCCAACAAGATTTAGAAAAGATCTACTCTACAGAAAGATGATGAAATATTATAAAAATATTTCTGATTTCACAAATAGAATTCAAAATTTTACCAACAATGGTTCGTATAAAATAATAATGACATTAGTTGGATTTGGCATACTTCTTTGGCTTAGTACGTGTATTATTCCATCTTATTTGGATGCATATGGTTATGCTATGGTTTACAAATATAAAAAAGATTTATTAGATCATTTAAAAGAATATGATATGCCAAATTTCTTCAATAATACTCATGTTTTTTATGTTTTAAAACAAGAAATCGTTTACGACAGGTACAGAAAACTTATTGATTTTTTTACAAAAGAAATTAATGATATAGATATTAATTATAAAGCTATAGACAATTTCTTGTTAGATTGTCTAAGTATGAACATATTTTCCACATCTTTAATGCTTTTTTTGAATATTCCATGGTGGTGCAATGCTATAAGTTTAACTTGTCAAATAATAACGAGAATCATTAAATACGAGCCTACATTTTTTTTCTTAAATTGTACCTTTATAATTAATTATTGTGTTCCTTGTATTTTCTTAACAGTTCATGTTGCTAATGTGTTCTTTCTTTCTCATAGTGTTGATGATTAAAAAATAAATAAATTATAACTATTAATTTACATTTTTGTCTATTCTATATCAATCATGTCGTTTTGTAATGAGGTGTTTAATATTGTAATCGAAGTCGTTGTTTATAAGAATATTATTATACAACTGATTGACCACCATAATATCATATTTAATTAGATTATACGTATATGCGATAAAAATTTCAGATCTTTACATCAAACAAAAGTATGAAAAAAATGATTAACAATTTAAAGGGAAGGTGTTCATTGAATACCCTTTACATGTGTGGAGTGTTCCTAAAAAATGATCTCGATCTCCATGCTTTATGTCCAAAAAGATTTTAATTGTTATTTCAAGCCATTTTCTAATTGTTATTTCAGGCCGTTTTCCACTGTGTTTCGTCTAACTAGACTATCAAAGCCGAAAAATTTTTCTAAGAAAAATCATAACATATAATAATCTTTCAACTGTACGACATATTACTGTGAATATGTTTAAACCTCTTTTATCTTTACTCTCAATAATATCTAAAATTTTATTTATTCGTTTACAATGTTCTCAAATCACTCTTGTATGAAATTTCGTTTAAGATTTACGGAGGAACTTCTTCGGACGTTCTCTTCCGATTTCAATATTTTTTTGCCAATACCCAGTCAGACAAAAATTTTGAAAAACGCGTTTAAACGCACAATCGGGAACCGCGACTGTGATCCATTCACGCTCATTAAAAAAACGCACGAAAACGCGTTTATTGGCGTTTTTTGTAACTTTCTGGGCGTCAAAACGACGAAAATTCCAGTTTTTGAGCGTTAAAACGTATTGTTTTTAAGTTCTAGAATAATAGTGTGTTTTAACGGTCGAAAACTAGAATTTCCGCCGTTTTGACGCCCAGAAAGTTACAAAAAACGCCAATAAACACGTTTTTGTGCGTTTTTTTAATGAGCGTGAATGGATCACAGTCGCGGCTCCCGATTGTGCGTTTAAACGCGTTTTTCGAAATTTTTGTCTGACTGGGTAGTTGGTCAATATGTTATAATAGTCTAAAAAAA
>CAJNOL010005825.1:0-10614 GCA_905250125.1 Rotaria sordida | reverse complement strand
TTGATTTCCTAAATAACAAAAATTCATTTTGATTTTCTAACAATCTCGTCTTCGAAAAAAATGGAAAAATCAAGACTGGTTGTAAATAATATTCGAAAAATCAATTACGATTTCGAGAAAATCATGGTATTAATCGCGATATGTTTCTTAATACCATTTTAGAAAATTAGTTGATATCATTGGTCACGAAATGAGACATGCAATATGTAATTTTCTCAATGAAATAAAATCATCTTGTGATCAAGTTCAAAAAAAAATTTTTTTTCTAAATTTAAAGATGTTCATTCGTTTTACTGCATAATTTATGAGAAACAATTCACAGGAATTATTCTTATACGAAAAATAATTTAATTTTCATATATGAATAATATTAAAAAAATTAAAAATGTTTAAAATAAACCAGAGTGTGAAAGATTAGCTGTTATTTTCTAATATATTTTAGGTATATATATTGTCCATAGAATGGACTAATGCAAACGTTTTCGTATGGTTGGTCGAGAATGTTTTTGATGAATATGCGAAGAAATTAAATTGTATTGATGAATTACTCATTCAAATGATGGTTGAGTCTAATTTCAAAGTTATTTTAGAAGAAGTTGAATTTGTATTGCTGTTAAATTTAAGTTCATGACCAATTTAAAAACTATTATTGTTTATTAAAGTTGATAACATTATTACCAAATCAACTACTTTGTATTAAAATAGCATTCGAAAAAAAATCAAAGATATTGAAAGAAAGTGTTTGTTATACTACTAAGTAAGTGTCCATTCATTTGTATTTTCTTTTCCTGTTTTTTTTTGCTTTTAATACCATTGTGACATTAAATGAAAAATGATTGAATACACCTATACACCAAGAGCACTCCAATGAGTGAAATAATTTATCATTTTGGATGATTTCAATCCCGATACTGAACATTACGTTATTGATCATCAGGACCAGCTGAAAGATTTTCTATCGACTTGGTATACAGTAAATCAATCACTTCATCAATCTTGATTAAGTTCAAATACTTTACAATTCACTGATGCAATACTTGATTAAATGATACAACAACTATCAGATAATTCTTTAACAATCTCAACAACATCTCAAATAATAATAAAATTTACATTAAATTACGTATTGCCTAGGTTTAACAATGCTTTTGAAGAAGATACTGAAGTTCCATCACCACTAGGCTTTATAACACGATGCAGACAGCAACAACAATTAGTTGAAACGATTCAAAACGATACCGTCCATACTTCTCGTATTAATTTTTATTCAATAGCATTCAAATTTGGTTGAATAACATTTTTGTGAAAAATAGATGTCCAGCACGTGGTAAAATATTTGTCGAAGATATGACACGTTTCATACAAGATGTGATCACAATGACAAACTGGAGAAGCAGTGTTACTACTATCCTCGGTATGCAATCCCTAGTGAAACTACTCACCAAGCGAGTACGACTTGCCAGCGTGAGTACTCAAATTACTCGCCCGAGTACTCGAACATTTTTATGTGTATTTATACTTTTCGTATACTACAGTGAGTATTCATATGAGTTGTTTGTTTAAGATTTACTCGTAGACAAAAATATGAGTACTCAATGTAGTACTCATCTTGGTTTATTTCCAGAATGTTTAACAAAACACTTATGCACTAACATGTAAAAGAAATAAAATGAAATTGTGTAATAAAGAAAAATGATGTAATGAAATACAAAATAGAAAAGAATTATTTTAACGACTTATCTTTTAATCCTCCGTTCTTTTCTGATGAGTCATTCGTACTGCTTTAATGAATGGTTGTTTCCGAAATACAAAAACGACTTTTTATTTTCAACTGTTCATTTATCGAGTAACATTAAATATTGATTTAAATATATTAGTAATAATTCGTTCAATTTCATTCCATAAATTTTAGATAGAATGTTCTTTTAGATTAATAGACATTTTTTTCAGATCGATAATGAAAATTAATGAAACAAACGTCGAATAATAATTTTTGATACAAATTAGTTAGAATTCAATGTACTGCGAACATGCGCATCAAATTAGAAATAACTTTTTTTATTTTTTATTCATTTTTTGTGCATTACTAAGTTCAATCTAGCTATGAGTGTAAAATGTGAGTTTTTTTTTTCGTAATGATCTATAGTATACATTTATTGTTATCGTATATTTTAATTTCATTAATAATTTATTATCCTTCCTCTTTACTAATGTTATATTGTTCACAATACTTATTTTTATTCACTTATTTTCTATGTTCTACAGATGAAAATTCATTTCTATACTCTGTATAACAAAAAAGTTGACGTCATGTAGCATATTTATTTCTCAACTTTCATGTTTTTCTCAATTTTCATAATGTATGACTATTTTTTGCTATTAATTATATATTTAAATAAAGTAGATGGAGTACAACTGTACTAAACAGAATATAAACCTATGAGTATTTTAAATAAATTACTAAAGTATACAAAAACAGTATATGAGTACTCAGAAAATACTCAAAATTATACGGCGAATACTCGATAGTCGTACTCAGATACTCAAATTTTCAGCACGGGTACTCGATGGTCGTACTCAGATACTCAGATTCTAGTACGAGTACTACCGATGAGTACTCAAAACCCACGAGTACTCATGAGTACTCGCGGCATTTTCTAGCGTGAGTACTTTTTGAGTACTCTCTTGATGAGTACCTTCACTAGGGATGTTCACTACATTACTCCACCATCCAGTTCTCTTTTTTTTCACACAAAACACAAGTTTATATACGAGAGAGGAGAATGAGCAAAAAAATACAATATGAGAAGCACATTACGACAGAAAGAAAATGAAGCTCAATCATACATAGATATGCGTAAGAGTAACGCTATTATACAAACTACGTAATATCGATTGTATAACAACATATAGAGAAAGGAAAGACATCACATAAGATGAAATGCCCATCAGCACATTAAAGAGCGCATTATTTTTGATCGAATAGTAAATTATTGAAGTATTGTTGAGTTTGAACGACTCGTTCAAAAAACTCAGCATATTTTCAATATCATATGCGCATGTATTTATTTTTGTTTGTTTCCACGAACAGCTTATAGATGAAAACCAATCTTCGTTCTGATTCATTTGATGGAAATATTGTTCCAGTATCAAAATCAAGTAATACAAAATTAGTGAGATTTTTGGATCACCCAACAAAAAGAAAATATAATTGAAGGTAATGCATCTAATTAATATTAGTATCTTATTTTCTTTGTTTTAGAAGAAAAGTTATATTTTATATCAGGATACTTGATTATGAAATATTACAAATACTAAAAAAACTTATTAAATCATGTGAGTAGTCTATTGAACATTTAAATAATTCTGTAATTTTCATCACTTAATGTTATCATCGTTTATCTTAGGAAACAATCGAAAGGTATTTGATGATATAATATAAATAGTTTAAAATATTAAAAATAATTTTTTTCTTCTTGAATACAATATACTTATTACGAAAAATTCACAACCTCAAGCGATGACTGTTCAATTGAATCAGAAGATATACTCAATAAAGAATATTCAGCAATTGTTCGAGAAGAATTAGGTACTGAATGATATTTCTATAAATAAATTTTTTGAAATCTTATTAAAATTAAATTTTTTACAATTGTTAGGAATTAGTTTTTGAACTAACTTTTTTTTTATTCGATTGTTTTTTTTTTCATTTCTTTGTGCATTATATGTTCATTAATGAATAAAAATAAATAAAAGAAACTGATCATAAGATGAAAATCAAATTTTTTAAAAATGCTCCAATTACTAAATTATATAGGAATTTCTAGGAACGCAGGTCAAATAATCTGACAATAAGATCTTATGCGATTCTCACAAGATTATATACGATCTTAATGGGCGATCTTGTATGATAATCTTGAAGCCACCATTTCTGATTAAAATGCACTGTACGATTCTTGTATGATCTTAGTGTATGATCTTGTAAGGGTGTGGGTGTGTTGAAAAGAAGATGTACATCCACCCACTTCCACACCCACACCTACACCCTCAAGATAGCACTTGATTATACTCAGTACGTATTGACTATTTATGAGGAATTTCTTCCCGTTAACCATCCAAGTGGATAGAGAACCGAGAAGAATATTCGTCGACCTAGCAGAAAAAGCGAAATTGATTAAATAGTACAGAAAGGAATCAAATATGAATATCGATGGAAAAATTCTGTTTTTTCTGTTCGAACGTTTATTTGTAACTGTAAATGTTCGATATTTCTTGTTTTATAGCTTTATACAGTTATAGAGTTCTACATGGGATTTCGTTTAGTATACATGAAGGCAAAGTCATAGAAAGCTTTATATGATGATATGGATTTATTCTTTGTGAATGAATTACGATTAACAATTCTTTTATCTTTTCGATACATCATTTTATTCGTAAAAAATTATTTTCTTTTATACTTTTTAATGAGCATTGAAAAAAATTTGATATCTATTTTTTAGCTGATCTAATCAATAAAGTTCATTGGACTAATTTAAATTTGTTGTAAAAATGTGAGTAATGGTGTTAGAATTAAAATGAGCTTTTTTGAAATAATTTGAATATAAAGTTTATGGTTACTTGTTAAATAAAAAGATAGAAGCAATTAGAAAATATGTAATTTCTTCGAAGAATTCTTTAAATTCATTGGTAATCGAATGGTTACTGTGTGAAATATAAAAATGAAAGTTGATTTGTTTTTTGATTGATTATTAAATGAGTTTTTAAGATCTTTTTTTATAATGCATCATTTTTTATTAATGTTTATGAAATGTGAAGTAACTTTTCTGTTGCTCTAAATGTTATATTTCGGTACTCGATAAATGGTTTAATTTGGTTAGATACTTTATTTATCACTCATGAAGATAATTTTTATGAAAGTTTTTTGAAAAACTAGAGATTTGAAATAGTTGAAAGCAAACTGAGAAATTATTTTTCATACAACAAATACTACCAGATGCATAGTTTTCTCAGAACAAATATTTTGAATCATTGATATTTTCATGATTAATTCATTTTCTTCATTATTTATTATTGACTTATCTTTGGGTGAGGAAAACTTTTATCTTATTCATCTGTTTCTTTTTCTTTTAGTTTCTTTTTTTTTTTTTTGAAAAATTCCCCATCACATGTTCTTAAACAAATCAAATTAATCATCCTATTGGATCTCTTTTCTAAATCTAATAAACTTTTTTTTAATGCTCAATGAAAGCAAAAAACAACTCGAATTTTAAATGATGAACAAATTAACGATTATCAATAAACACAAATCAATTTCCATCATATTTATTTTGAAATACATAATTTATTTTTGTAAGAATTAAATTTAAACAAAATGGTCTGTTTTTCATTATCTCTTATTTATTATTAAAAAAGTCAAATAAAAACCATAAGTAAAAATTTTGATAAAAACCTAATAGAATTATAAATTTAGAGGTTTGTTTAATATTTACTTTCTAACATTGAAAATATTTTATATGATTTTAATATAAAAACAATCAAATAAAGCGAAATAGAAATTAAGAAAACAATCTTCTTTAATAAATAAAATATCTTAATGAAATTAAATGAATCATTTTTGATGAAATGAAAAACGAATTCAAATTATTTTTTGTTGTCATTTTTAAGTTGTGAAGAATTGAACCGTTTGATTAAAATTTTTTGCTTTCAAATGATATTAAACACGATCTAGCTAATTGATTTCAAATAATTTTATTCGTAATCAAATTCAAGCTATGAAAAAAATATTGAATGAAATTATTACAATTTTTACTTATTGTTTTTAAAGGATAAAATGCTTTCTAATAACTTAATCAAAAATGATAAATAAGTAAAATTATTTGAAACGCTTATTAGAATATTAAAAACAATTTTCATTTTTTCATTCTGAATTTAAAACAAATATAAATTCGCTGTGGTTGTGAATCAAGAAGAGATTCACACCCAAATTAATATTCTTATTGAATTTTAATTAGAAGTCATGCATATCCAAAAATGAGAATTATCTCTAATTACTGTGAATTTATTCTATCTCGAATAAACTCCATCGATCCTCGTTTCCATTAAGAATATCTATAAGAGTGACTTGACTATTTGTAAATCGAGTACATTTTATAATCTGAAGAGTGTTTGTTTATACAATGGATTATTGTTATATCCACAGAAAGTATTAAAAAATGACCATCAAATCAATTCGAATCGTGTTATTAATATATTTGAAAATAAATGAATGAGATTCTTTCTATTTTCATAATAGCATCACCCGTGCATGACTAATACAAGTCTTGATACTTTTTTTTATTAACTCTCTTTTCACTACTGTAGACAGTAACAAATGCGTCATTTTGATTGTAAAATGGTAAACAGTATGAAAATAGAATACGTTAATTTCAAACATGGGATGCCTTAAAAACGTGCCATGACAAAAGAAAAGAATAATTTTGAAAACCTCTGAATTAGTGTTTACATGGGTTTTTTCAATATAATGATAGTATTTTCTTTAAATTTTTCGATTAATTATTGTAAGTGATTCAATTTCTATCATTTATTATTGTTAAACAATAGATGTAAGCCGAATTTAGTATACCAATACAAGATATTGATTTTATTCGAAATAATTTTCAACTGTTTTTTTTTGAGAAACTAATACATTAGAAAATCGATAAAATTGGTATTGATCGTAAAAGTAAGTCCCTATTCGGTGTTTACACCGTTGTAGCAGTCTATTTTATTTAACAAAGAACGATATCGTGAATGATAACTAAATATCTTTCTACGAAGCCATTCAAAACCTAATTTGTTAAATAATTTCACGAAGAAAATTCATAAGATCGAGTTGAACTTGACAAATTTTAAGAATTATCAATGTTAAACAACATTGACAATCAAGAAAATATCGTTTTTTTTTAATAGCCGAAGCTGGTTATTTTTCATTTAAATACTTCATCAGCCCACATGAAGTACAAAATGAATTTAACATAAGATATGTATATAAATTGATTAGAAATCAATAACAGAAATAATTAATGATTCTCGTTTAGAATATTTACCAGAAACCAAATTATATGCAATAAAACTTTAAAGAACATTCATTAATACTGATAAACAAATGTCTAAACAATTCTTTAATCAATATTCGAAGACAATAGAGACAAAAACCGAATTATCTACAAATGAATTTTCGTCATATAAAAAATGAATATTATTTTGCTAGATTTAATAAATAAAAACACATAGTTAAAGAGCAATACCAATATTAACTAAAGACAAAATTTGTTTCTATCGCATACTTCAATAATGCTAATAAAGAAAAAATTCATATTTTTGTCGCTTCTTTCGCAAAAATAAATCGACTCAATTGAAGATTCATCCATGAGCAAAAAAACAATTGACAGTTGTTAGACTAATAATAAAAAATACTGAAGTTTTTCATCTATTTTTTTCTTTTTGTCAAAAATGAGTCGAAAACTCCTTGAATAACATGTTTTGTCTTGTTTGATCATTTGACTAGTGTTTAATAAAAATATTTGTCTTATAATTTGAGTTTCATAAAAATTGATTTATGTGTTACAAGTGAACTGATTAGTAGAAAAACTTACAAGTAAAAAGAGAGTTAATTAATTTAAATCTAGATTACAATAGAATGAAAAAGAATGCAAATAATTTGCGTTATCCTGATCTATGCCGAGTTTATAGCTATGTTCATTTAAATCACTAGCATTTGAGATAGTTCAATATAGCCTGCATCGATTAATTCGTCTTTGACACATCAGCAAGCGGCTTGAGAGCTTGTACAAAGGACTTTCCATGTTTCACTATAAATTCTGAAATATTCTTGCTAGTGCTTTCAGCTTTCCTTACCAATTGATTGTGATTCTTTTTCTTTTCATTAATAATCAATTAGATGTTGACATACAAAAAAAAACGAGGAGCGAGAGATTCATTACTAATTTGAACAGAAAAGCAAAATATTTTATTCAATAACGAAATAAATAATGATCAGATATTTTTGTTTTTTTTTGTTTTATTCAGTTTTACAAATATTAATTTCATTTGAGATATATTCTTAAATAACTATAAAATATTTTTTTTTCTTTTCATAAAAACTTTTAATTAAAAGAATTTTTGAAAAATTTTCATTCAAAATAAATGGAACCGAATCACTCAAAATTATTTATAATTATTCTCGTTTTTGTTTTTGAATGTTTGTTTTGAAAATCAAATTTTTAAGAGTTTTTTTTGTTCATTGTTTTTTTAAACCCGTGCCCATTTATTTATTTTTACACGGACGTAATTCAGTAAATCCGAGTCCACTCTATGCTTTATTAGTTGCGCTTTGAAATTGTAGAGGAAGTTGTAATTGTAGAATTTATCAAAAGAGATGATTTAAGTGCCATCTTGGCACTCATCGAAAAACTTTCCAATGCTGCTATTTCTTCAACAACACTCTCACTATCTTGAAAGTCTTGTTCTAATGCTTCTAGTTGTGAGTCAACATCTTCATCTTCATCGTCATTACTACTAACGATATTGTTTATAACTTTGCCGCTAATGATAATATGATCAGCTGATGACTGTTGCACGGTTAAAGTCTGTCTTTCCCCTTTTCAAAGTCTCCATATTCAATGCTACTTCTTTCGGTTTTAAATGTTTCACACCGAAAAACCTTCATCAAATTGTTTTTTTGAGATACGCACACTGTCTGTTTGAAAACTCTTTGTTCAGCTTGCGTATGGACAAAGCCCAACCTTCCGGAAGGAGGTGGGTGTGGATGTCACTGAAACATCCACACCCTGATTATCTTTAAAAATTGGTTTTAAAAATTATGTTTTATTTATTTATTAAAAAAGATTAACAGAATCGCAAAGTTTATTTTAATAAAATTCTAGTATTTTGTACAAATTAGCGAAGCATCCATGAGTTTTTTGAAATCGATGCTAATCACTGGATAGCATCTTAGCAGCAACTTTATTTTATACTAAATGGCGACTCAAGAGTTTCGACCCTCTCTGTAAATTGACATTATCTATATAGATACATATATATACATAATATAGTTGTCTCAAATATACAGTTTTGCAGAGAAGATTGAAGACATCATCTGAAAAAAATAGTTCGAATTGCATCGATGTCATGAAAAGTAATAATTATTTTACTAATCACGATCAAGCAAAAAGAAAAATATTCTTCTAATGACTAAGTGATTAAAGTCGAACGAATTACTAGATTCTAGATATGTTTATATAGTTCGACAGAGTTTGGCAAGCTCTACAAGAGTAGGAATATCGATTAAAATTCCGATGCTGTTATTAATATAAAACATGGAGAAAACGAGAAAGACTAATAAAAAATCTCATGTATCTTGCATTGCAGAATATCCTTAAGACCTACCTTCAGAAAGTTTGATTTCGTCAAAAAAATCGTGATTTGATATCATTTTCGTCTTCAATATAAAATCTTCGATCATACACATAACATTGAACTGAAACTTTGTGTATATATCGGAGATATTAGTCATATGCTAAAAAAGTTTTCACCCTTATGTCTCTTTATCTGTCAGAGCTTTCGCAGCTTTAGTATACTTTGGCAAAAACGCTGTGCCATTTTCGGGACCTATTCGCATCTCCAACGGCATTCGACTACTTTAAAATATAGGATGAAATCTGGTCTTGTATTTTAAATAAGAGTGTGGGTTTGGGTTATTTCCATACAATTTTTTCAACTTTTTGAGGGTTTTTACCTGACGCGAGTAAGAAAAAGCAGAAAATAAAAAAAGGACTACGAACGCCACTAGCCTCAAATGTTTTCTTCAAGATAAGACAACATATTGTATTCTATGTCTTAAGGTAGTCGGATGCTCTTGGAGGTGCGAAAGACTCCAAAGTAGGTACTATACATATACTGAAACTGTCCTAGCTTCGACAAATAAAAAGATATAAGACTGACAAGTTTTTTATATATGTAACTAAGTACCTCCAATATATGCATAAAGTTTCAGCTCAATAGTGTGTCATAGCTTGGAGATCCTATTCTGAAGGCAGGAAGACCTTAACTTTCCATAACTTTAGCTGATCGATTGTTAATTTACGTTTCGAGATGCGGTGTTACATACTGAAACTGAAAATAATCTTTCCGAGCTTCATGAATAGATAGAACAGTCAATCAGTTACAGTCCACAAAAATTAAGTGTTACGTTTTTTTCTAATACACTTTTTACATTTTAAACTACATTCGATGCTCAACGTAAATATACTAAAAGATGCAGCACATTCCAGACTTTCTTCCTTTATATAGTAGGCTAATAGATGAAAAACGTATAGTAATAAAAAAACAAAAAAAATCCAAGAGTATACTTCCAGTTTTCGTGAACTGTAATGTTATGGAACGTTCAGCATAGTCTTTCTATGTAAGATATATGAAATTTTTCTTAATCTTTCTGATTTCCTCCACATTTTGCATTGGAAACAGCATCAGAATTTTATTTGCAATATATATTCTTGTGAAGTTTATCGAACTCTATCGATCTATATAAAATATCTAGAAAATAATATGTCCCTTCAGATTGTTTTTGCAAAAAAA
>CAJNOL010005823.1:0-10623 GCA_905250125.1 Rotaria sordida | reverse complement strand
GTCGCTAATTCGGATGATAACACTATAAGTGTACTTCTTGGATATGGCGATGGTTCTTTTGCAGATCAAGAGACATATTCAACTGGCAAACGGCCATTATCTATAGCTATTGGTGACTTTAACAATGACACCCCACTAGATATTGTCGTTGCTAATTTTGGTGGCAACAATGTAAGTGTATTTCTGGGATATGGAAATGGCTCTTTTGCAAATCAAATGATATATTCAACTGGCTCTGGGCCCTACTCTGTAACTGTTGGTGACTTTAACAATGACACCAGATCGGATATTGCCGTTGCTAACTTTAATAACTACACGGTAGGCATACTACTTCGGTATGACAGGGGAGCTCTGGAAGATAAAATCAAATTTGCATCTGCCGATGGTTCTCGTTTGCGAAACTTCGCTGTTTTTGATTTCAATAACGATAACCTATTGGATATCGCCGTTGTCAATTATGGTACTAATAACATAGGTATTCTTCTTGGTTATGTAAATGGCACTTTTGGAAATCAAACGGTACTCTCAACAGGCTTAAATTCTCATCCTTACTCAATGGCTATTCATGATTTCAATAAAGACGGTCAAGTGGATATAGCAGTGGCCAATTATGGTACTAAAAATCTTGTTACATTTCTGGGAAGTGGGAACGGCACATTTGAAAATCGAGGAAGTTACGGTGTAGATTTCGATTTTGCTCCCTGGGCAGTTGGTGCTGGTAGGTTCAACAAAGATGGACGTTCAGAAATTTTTGTCGTATATGATGGCATAGATCATATAGATGTGCTTGTCACATATAATCTCGGGTCTTTCGATCAGCAAATGACATATTCAACTGGCTTTTGGCCAAGATCTGTAGCTATTGGCGGTTTTAATAATGACACCCATCTGGATATCATCGTCGCTAATCAGGCCGACAACACTATAAGTGTCCTTCTCGGCTATGGCAATGGTTCTTTTGCAAATCAAAGGACATATTCAACTGGCACTGGACCATACTCTGTAGCTGTTGGTGATTTTAATAACGACACCCATCTGGATATAGTTATTGCTAATTCGAATGATAACACTACAAGTGTGCTTCTTGGATATGGCAATGGTTCCTTTGCAAATCAAAAGACATATCCAACTGGCTCTACGCCATTATCTGTGGCTGTTGGTGACTTCAATAACGACACCCTATTGGATATCGTTGTTGTTAATCTTGGTGATAACACTATAAGTGTCCTTCTTGGATATGGAAATGGTTCTTTTGCAAATCAAACGACATATCTAACCGGCAGTTCCCCACGGTCTGTAGCTATTGGCGATTTTAATAATGACATCTATCTGGATATCGTCGTCGTTAATCGGGCTGACAATACTATAAGCATCCTTCTCGGATATGGCGATGGCTCTTTTGCAGATCAGACGACATATGCAACTGGCTCTTTGCCATTATCTGTAGCTGTTGGTGACTTCAACAACGACACTCATCTAGATATCGTCGTCGTTAATTACGGTGACAACACTTTAAGCGTCCTTCTCGGTTATGGCAATGGCTTTTTTGCGAATCAAACGAAATATTCAACTGGCTCTAAACCAATTTTTGTAGCTGTTGATGATTTTAATAACGACAATCGACTGGACATCGTCGTCACTAATTGGAATGACAACACTATAAGTGTCCTTCTTGGATATGGCAATGGCTTTTTTACAAATCAAATGATGTATTCAACTGGCTATAGTCCTTCATCTGTAGCAATTGGTGATTTCAATAATGATATCCGACTGGATATCGTCGTTGCTAATTTAAATGGGCACAATGTTATGGTATATCTTGGATATCCCAAGGAAGGTTTTCTACATCAAATGAGGCTCATAACTGGGAATGGATCTCGACCGAGATCGTTCGCCATTGGGGATTTTAACAATGATGGTCAAACAGATATTGCAGTTGCGAATTCAGGCACTAACAACACCGGTATTTTTCTAAGATATGGCAATGGTTCTTTTGCAAATCAAATGGCATACTCAACTGATTCTTCTCCATGGGCTGTAGCTGTTGGTGATTTCAACAACGATACAATACTTGACATTGTCACCGTGAATCATGGCAATGACACTGTTGGTATATTTCTCGGACAGGGTAATGGTTCTTTTTCGAGCCAGAAAACGTTTTCAACCGGTTTCAACTCTCAACCGAACGCGGTTGTCGTTGGTGATTTCAATAACGACACCTTGCTGGACATTATTGTCACCAATTATGGCACAAGCAACGTCGGTGTGTTGCTTGGATATGGCAATGGTTCCTTCGCTGATGTAAAAAGTTTTTCGATCGGTTACGGCTCTCTTCCGTTCTCGATTTCTGTTGGTGATTTGAACAATGACGGAAAGTTGGATTTTGCCGTCGCCAATGAAGGAGCTGACAATCTAAAAATTTTCTTGCAGACTTGTTAATGTCGCAACTTCTACCTTGAACTTTTTTAAATTTCATTCACTGTTTCTAACTTCTACGTAGTCTCACTAATATTTCTTGTAATCTTTTCTTATTCATCTTTTGATTCTATGCTCAAATAAACTACGATTGAGAGTGACTGCCTCAACCAAAGTATGATGCGTTTCTATCCCACTTAAGGATCTTATCACACAGTGCTGACTAAGAATCCATTCAAATGATTGGGAACATCAAAAGTGTGATGCATAGGCTATAATTTTCACGGTAAATTCTCGAAAGACTCTCCATCATAATAGCACATATCTTTACTGCAATTATGAGTGAAACAAACTTGGAGGCGTTCGGGCCTTGCTTTAGAGTCTCATCATGGTGGATAAATCAATCGTAGAACAGATTGACCTATATGTCTATGAGACAAAATAACCTGCTGCTATCAACTCTTACTTTTCAGAAGTTGATAAAGTTGAAAACCAAATAGCAATTTAATGAGAAAATAATTTACTTTGTATAAGTAATAAATAAAGATAAATGCACAGCTAATTTCGCAGACGCGCTCTGTACTATTGTCAATTAGAAAACAGAGCGACCTATCCATTAACGAAAAGACAAGTTCAATCTGCTATTCTTAACTTTGCCTTTCAGCAATTGATATCCTGTCGAAAATTAAATAACAAGAAAATAATAATCGATAAATGTGCTGAACTAAAATAATTTAAAAGAAATGCAGAGTTAAGTTCGCTGACGCGTTTTGTATTATTTATTAATATATTGAAACGCTCATCAGGACTCTGCAGTACAATTGAGACTTTCAGGTGTGTACAGTTCGGAGGCGAGATCTTGGAATTGGAAGGATTTGACTACATTTATTTCTTTTAATTGCATTGCCTTCGGTGATTTTAATGTGAACCTTGAAAAGGATAAAGCCAAAGCTGAAATGTTACTATCATGGTCGGATTCTATGTTTCTGTGTCTATTTACTCCAGACTCTTCGACATCACTAAGAAGTGGTCGAATTATTGACTATGTGTTTACATCTGAGTTTTCTGTCTTCATCCAGACGATCGAAGAAACAAGAACCACAAGTGGTCACAAACCTGTTCTGGCAGTGATTTCAGTAAAAACAAAGGAAGTTCGCTTTGTTAAAAATGTCCACTAGAAGCTTTTCTCTATATTCAGTGAATTTGTCTATCCATAGTGGGTAAGAGGGTGGAGTGTAGATCTTTTAGATATCATCTATGAATGATATGTTACATTACTGTCTCTTCTTACGGCCAGTTGTACAGTTTTGTTTCCAATTGAAAAAAATTGTCAGTGCGGCCCCCAGAGGGGCCGAAATGTGGAATTCACAAACTCCGAGCGTTATAAATGTAATATACAGTAGTGGCCAAAATTATAAGAACAGACTGCTAGTCGCCTATTTATTTCGTGTTTCTCTTTCTACAAATGATGTATTCGACTGATATTCAGTCTTCTACCTAGATTTCGATGTGCTCTTTCATAATATATGAAGAGTAGGTCCGCATGTCATATGATCAGTATTAAAGAAAATATTGAAACATTACTCATCGTTTTTGCCTGGCCAAGATTATAAGAACAGCAATATCTTTAAACGTTTTTTTCCCATCAGTCTTCGACCGATTGTTTTCGATAATACATCAACTAATATATAAGAGCGTTGACTATTCGCTGACACAAAGAACTTGTAAAAATTCTAATGCTTCGTCTATAAAATCAAGTTGTACCTTGCATAGGGTTAAAATCTAAGAAAATCAATGCTTCCAAGCTAAAACTGAACCCAAACTCGTTCAAAAGTATGCCATAAAAAAGAGCGTAAAAACCTATATCTCGTGAATTGATTTTTAACCAAAGTTGTTGAAGAAAGCCATGTTTCAAAGACCTATGATACTAGTTGGACACTGGAGTTGCGCCTAAAAAGTGTTAATGATCTCTAGAAAACAATAGTTTGAAAATAAATTGGTTATATGTTTGTTAAAGAAATCATTTCATTTTAACAAGAGAAGATGCATGCATACATACATACTAAAACATGAGAGAGAAAGAGAAACGGAAAACACATACGTTCTTATAGTTATATATAAAGGACTGGATATGAATCAAACGAAAAGAAAAAAGGCGATAAACTAAGAAAAGAGAGCACGAAAAGAACAACATAATAGTGTTAATAGCATTGATCGTAACAATAAAGGTTTTTAAAATTGAAAACTTATTATCATTATCAGCTTAAAAAATTTATTGCCTCCCCTAGCAAATTGAGCTTGCGTCGTCCATGCTAGTCCAAAATTAACTTTTTACTAATTACTCTAAAGAAAGCTCTTGAATTATTTCCACTCTTAATTATATAAATCAATCCGAAATCTGGATCCTCGTCATTGATAATATGTGTTGTGTCAGAAGATTGTTTTTTTGATTCTGATGTGTAGTGAATTCTTTTGGCATCGCTTTCGGGGTCTTCAGATTTATAAGCTCTACATACAATTGTATTACCTCCTGATATTGGATTAAAAAATGAGAACGCAAAATTTTTATTTAACGTACTCTCACGATAAATAACCGTCCCTTCTACTCCATAAAATCCTACTTTTTTACACACTGAAAATTCAGTTTTATTTCCTCTTCTTATACTGTTCGAGTAATTTTTGTCAATAGTTCCACAATCAAAATATTGATCATGGAAAACGAAATGATAAAAAGTAAAATTTTCTATTGCCATTTCTATTGATCTCCCATCCCTTGAGACGTTAGAAAATAATTTGCTGAGTTGTCCAAAAACATAAAGCTGTGGAAAAGTAGCTTACAATGCGGTGTACAGAATAGGCTTTACAGCATTCCATTGTTCATCAGAAAAAAACCGTTTAAAATCAACTCCAAACTCAGAATCAAAAACAGACATTCCTATTCTTCGACCGACAAAATATCCAGTACTAAATACTTTTGTTTCATAACTATCTTGATTTATGCCAACATCTGAACTAATGCCTGCTCCTATTTTAATATCAAGCACAGATACTTTTCCTTCTACTAACGCAACGTAAAGCTCAAAACCATTATAAGATCCAATTTTAACACCTATTTGCGCTTTCAAAATTTCAAAGTCAACTGTCGTAATATTACTTCCACTATCTGAGATTATTTTAAATAGCACTACTTTAGCTTCAGCATTTATTGTTATAAAAATATCATCTTCAATTGAAATACCGGCAGATCCATACAAAAGTATATCATTTTTGCCTTCAACTGCTTGCCACTCTGCTTGGAGATTCTTTCGTAGAAAATCATAAATTGTTTCAAAGGCTTTTTTAAAATCAATTTCATTCCTTAAAGGTTTAAGCAATTCTGAGTCTCTTCTACGTCTCTATGCTTAATGTTTGATTGAGTTTTCTCATTGATTGACGATTCGATGTTGCTATTCACATAATGATCATCAAATGAATCCAAATTATGAGTTGAATCAATCTCATTTAAAATAGCATTTCTTTTATTAATATCCGAATGAACCCCTTTTCCTAAGAAATTAATCGAAGATTTATCAAACCTAAATTTTTCTAACTTTTTTAATTCATGACTTGGATTGCTGTTAATGTTTTTATAGGATGAAAATGGAGTTAACAACAATATTTGAATCGCAACTCTTGCAAATTGATAAGCATTTACGCCTGTTGGGTTATATGGCTTACTGAATTTCGATTCAGATGGTTTAAGACATTGCCAACCAGTTAAAATTGCTTATGTTCGTGTATTAGAATTAAAGAAAAAACTACTGCCAAAATCTAATATCATAACAGTAACATCATTTGTACTATTTTTATTCTTTTGATTCACCATTATATTATCTAATGAAAAGTCACCGTGACAAATACCTAATTTTTGCATTCGATTCATATATTCTCCAATAATTTTTATTAGCTTAATTCTAGCTGATGCACTTTCATGAAATATATTTTCCTTGTCTTGTAAAATTTTATCTAACTTTTTGCCTTCAATATAAAGCATTGCAAATCCAGCTAAATTTCCATTTTCAAATATTTGAGCTTGACATAAATTTGGCCAAATTGAAGCCAATTTATTCAATATAATCATCTCTGATCTTATTGCTGATGGATTAGGTATTTTGAATTTTTTTACAATAAATTTATCAGAATCCTTTCGTATTAAATATATTTTACTATGATATCCTCCACCAATAATTGTGGTAATATGTCTTAGATTTTCCCAATAAAGTATAGGATTCGATAGGTCAGTTTGATATCTACTCCAATCATTATTAGTTCCTTCTCCAATAAATAAATGCTTTAATTGTTCATCTTGTCCTAAATAATAAACGTCAATAGCTTTTTGATAAGGGCGAACAGCTGCAATTCCTGAAATAGCATCAGATAATGAAATAATTTCATCTGAATTCCAAGTAAAATTATTGTATACACCATTATAATTATGATGAACACAGTTATCATTTCCAATAAAATAAACATCGATATTATTTTCATGTTGAACCACTGAAAACTTCTTATTTCGGGCAATTATTGATATTGAAATAGGTCCTCGATTTTGATAAGATCCGCCCGTGAAATCACCACAAATTGCATGACACACATGTCCAGTTTCATCACAATAGAAAAGATTTATACAATCATCAGTTCGAGTAGCAGATAAATTTCCATTTGGAATATTAGTACCTTCCAAAATTCTTTCATTTGCATATACCCAACCGTTGTGATCTCCTACGTGTAAATGTATAATATGACCAGATTCCAAAAAATGCAAGTCAATTGCTTCGCACTTTGTTCGTAGAGCGAATAAGCGTGTGTGATTAGATGAACGATATATTTCTTTTCTTTCATATTGCCAATTTGTACTTGGAGAAGCGTGTAAATGTAAGAGAACACCATCATTATCAAAGCAATACATATCAATACCATTTTTCCATCTTACAGCAACTGGAGGCTCAGATATCCCTTCAACTAAAACTTCATTATGGTATTTCCAATTTGTGTAGTCTCCACTCGATAAATGTACTAAACTTCTGCTTTTAGTTAGAACATATATGTCAATATTGTTTTCATATCGAATAACTGTAATTTCATTTTGATAAACCAATCCAGTAAAATTATTTGCCCAATAATGTTTTAGATTTCCATCTTTTTGTGTGATATAAACATCTATGAAGTCACCTAAGTGTAAAGCTGAGATTTGATTATTTCCCATTTGTAAATTACGTATTTTTTCTAGAAAAAAGATATTTTTAAAACTATATATTATCTTTCCTTTTTTCCACATAGTTCCAACACGTCACTTTCGATTTTAAAATGATAAAAAAATGTCAAAGCTGAAATTAACTTTGATTAAACTATTTGTCATTTTTTAAATAGAATTTGTTCTGTAACTATTAAATATTCCGTTATATTAATAATTTCTCTATAAAGAAAATATCGAGGTAGAAACAAACAATAAGTATTTCTAATATTAACAAAAGCGCTCTCAAAATAAAAAGATTTAATGAAAACACATCTTTAAAAATGTTTTCAATGCAATACTAATGTATAATGATTTTACTAAACTAAATGATTTAACTTTTTCTCATATAAAAGTCTACACTTAAAAAATTACCGCTATTACACTATGAATAGGCAAATATAAAATAAAGAATGTAAAGTGATGAATACAACTTGAGAAATAAAACTAAATTATAGAGTCTGCCGGAGTAATTCTGATCAAAAATCAAAAATTTCATTTTATTTTTCATCATTCACACTTATTTTATGTAGTAAGAATCCAATTTTTGAATCATAAGTAGAACAACGTATTTCCTTTCCATTGACGAAAGAATCTTCGAAAAGAGATGTATTATAAAAAAGTATAGGAGAAAATGGCGATAGATATGACAAGATGATCAGTCAATCAAACCAATCCGGGTAATTTCGATCGTTCCAGCAAAAATAGCTGCGACATTTTTCTCCAATTCATAACTTTTTAAAATTCATTCCCACAAATACCGAAATAAATGTTTTAACATATTTCCCATGACATGGTCCACAGATGGGTCGCATCATATTTTAAGGCCTCCCCCCACTCAAAAAAGTCAATTTTCGTCCGAATTTTTGATATTGAGATAAATGCCTGAGAAGATAGTTCGTCTTTAGATCTTTCAGATATCATATGATTTTTTTATCGAACGTTCCTACTTTGACTGAAAATCTTGATGATTTCTGTAGTCGGCTGAGTGAAAACCATGATTTTTCCTGGAAAAAAAGGATTTTGAGATTTTTGCATGGAGAATAACTATTTTAATGAAAACCAGAGATGTTTCAACAAATTTTATTAATCGTTATAGAAAAACCAAAATTCATCAAATAAAAAATGAGATATAAACTAACTGATAGAGAAGAAAAAAAGATTTATTTAAAAATTCGTTAACAAAACTATACATACGTAGCGAAAACAAACGGAACACGAATCTTTATATATGCTTTGAGTATGGCTAAACCTCAACTGAGATCAAAACAAGAGCGAAGAGTAATAAGAGAAAGAGCAGTATGGAAAACCATATGATTCAGTATAACCAACATAGATTTTCTCAATCTGCTATTTATGATATTATTTTTGTGAGTCATCCTTCTCTTCAGCTCGCTCATTCGCTTATTCTTTCTTACTATCATATCCATTTTGACAAACCATGGATAATGCTTTAGTCATCTAAATGTCATGAAATGTTTGTTATGAGGTCCACAGAAGTGGACCAAACATGTGAACCAAAGTCATTTGGATCACTTCATATAGAAGGTATAAGCCAATCAGATGCAAAGTCCACATATTACAACCGTCCAACATAACTTTTTCTTTTCTCTTCAACTCGATAGAGACATATTAGTACAACAAGTTATGTATATTCTAAATACTATTTGTTGACTTCTTGTTTTTCATTTTTTCTCAGATGAAAGTTTCCAACTAACTTTTATTTATTAAAACTACTGTTGAAGCCCAGAGAACCAAGATAACACTTTAATTCGGTAATATTCGAAATCATTTAAATATTCAAATATTGCGCACGAAAATAGTAGATATTTGTACTTCAAATTTGCATGGAATTTCTCTACGTATGATATTCTTTTTTTTTTTATTTTTTTAGATATAAAAAACTAATTATTGATAATGATTAAATTATTCAATGTATTATATTAGTGGCGATATTGATTTCTATCATTTGTATTCTGATCAGATTTTAGAATAACTTCCAAATAACAATTATATCGTAAGAAACTATAAATCCACATATTAATGTATCGTGTGCGTTTTTTTCTTTTTTTATGTGTAACTTTTTGTATATTTCTAAATTGGACTTTACTTGTTTGCGACAAATCTTACCATTTTTTTCAAATGGTGACACTCAGACTCTCACCCCTCATTCATTCCTACATCCTGTTACAAAATATTTCATCTATTATTATCTATAGTGAATGAAAACACTATATTCGAGTAGTTCCATCTTGCCCTGAATATCAGTTATAAATTGTGTATGTGAACATATGAAATTCTTATGTTCTTTATTAAGCTGAAACTTTATGCATATATTGAGGGTGGATAATGATACATTAAAAATTCTTCATCACTATGGAGAAGAATAACAAGCAAGAACATCGTGACAAAAGAAAAGAATAAAATCGAAACCCATCTAGTCTAACAAAAGAGAGTATATAACGAGAAGGTGGCAGTTAATCATCATGACTCGTTATGATTTCTATTCGTCTCTCAATTTTAGATTTTGCAAAGAGTGAAGATAGAGACAAACAAAAAAAAAGAGAAAATAAATAATTTATTATGCGTTTGTAAAAAAATAAGAAGAATAAATGAGAAATACGCATATTTTAAATGGTCATAAATATGTGCGAAAAGAAAGCAACAAAAAAATAGAAAATTAATATGGAGATAGAAATAGAAGGAAAAAAATGAAGCTTGCAAGTATGAGAAAAACGAACCCACCAATGTAAATGTTTTGTTTTTATTTAAGTATTTTGTTATATAATTTGCTCTAAACTCCGTTTGTTTGAATGAATTTTATTAATAGTGGTTCATTGTCAGGGATAGTTACGCTACTAACGAGGGAGGGTCACCAACTGATCAATTGCTTTTGAGCCGGAACTATGTGCATCATATAGGTCCTAATGAGCTAT
>CAJNOL010005822.1:0-10624 GCA_905250125.1 Rotaria sordida | reverse complement strand
TCAGCCAGGTCTTTGAGAGATTTTCTATCGTCATCTTCGATTTCTAATAATGCTTCCTTTAACAATTGTGTATACATGAACAGAGGATCGAGACCATTAAAACTAACCGAGATCATAGCTTGATCACATCGTTGTCGATCAACTTCTAGGGCTTTACATATTGGTTCGATTTTTGTATATACACCTTTGATCTTCGATACTTTGTTGGCCCATTGTTCATGATAAGATTGATTACCACAAAAAACGTACACAGATTCTAATTGTGGCATGGCTTCCATTTCTGGTACAAATTTCTGTCCAAGTGAACCCGATACGATCATAAATGCCTTTTCCTTTCTAATGCCACTAAGATAATCGAAACATTGTTGAGCATCGGTGAATGTTGTAATGGATGCTACAATTCGTCGTAATTGTTTTAATGTGTTTTGAAAATCTTCCTTTGACTCGTCAATATTGGCATCGAGCCAGACGAGAAGAAAATTCTGAATAATTCGACGAGCAGGTTGAGGAAGCGCAGCACTTCTGCCCATCGTTGACACTGATGCTGCTGTTGATGATGATGATGATGATGTTTTCTTTGGTTTATTTGTTGTGGATGATGAAGAAGATCCACTAGCAGTCGATTTTGAATGTTGCTTTTTGTCCATTTGGATGATGTTGATAATAATAATGGTGTTCTGTTTTTCGTTAATGAATAAATAAATAAAAATGTAAATACTTGTTCGATGGCGATCAAAAGAAAGAATGAACAAAAACAGAATTCGCCTCTTACTCTCTGTAGATAGTTTTTATTTTGGTTTTTTCTTCTTTCCTGTTGATACTTTCTATTTTTTGGTTTATTGTTGTTATCACTATAGAAGACTTGAAGAATTTCTTATCTCAATCTTTTGCTCGTTTGTTTTTGTTTTTTATTTCAAGAGTTTTGTTACTGACGAAATGATATCGAAAAAACATGTGACGAACGAAATCTCTGTGCATCTGGCATGAAAATGAAGAATCCGTCCAAAAAGCATGAATAGTTACACTATTGATCGATCGTTATTCGTAGAAGAGAAAAAACGAAAGATTATGAATAGGATCTCAAAATGAATTGCTTCATATATTGTTTGTTTTCATTGTTTTTTATTTTTCGTTTGCTTTTATCTGGTCTCATTAGAAAATTCTTTTATCTTTGTCTATGCTTCTATGTGCAAGATATCTTGAAACAATAAAATAGGCCTCTTACCAAAAGACAAATCAAAATAAAAAAGAAAAAACGAAGCTACTCGTTTCTATTGTGACCTTTTTTCTAGCAAAGTATTTATTTTAATCATAATACAGTGTGAAAGCAAGAAAGAAAACAAATTCCTTGTTTAATTAATGTAAAAATGTTTAAAACATATATTTTTTTTCTGAAGATACAACAGAAGTTTCTTTAGTTTTTCGATAGAGATCATTCTCTTTTTTTGTTGAATTGGTTGTTTTGCTCAAGTCATTATGTTCTGTTATCTTTTGAAGTTTGCATCGCTATCTCAACGAGACGAGGAAGAAGCAGAAGGACAAACGAAAATAAACTCATATAATAAAATGAATCAATGTTATTTGCATTGTTGTCAAGGTTTTTTCCAACATCGTCATTGTAAGTAGATAGTAAGAATGAGCAACGAAATAATACCACGTATAGATGTGATATTCTATAGATATAATGCTAACAGATTTTTACTAATAATGAATGTATTTTATTTATGTGAAGAGATATGAATAAAAACATGATTTTTTTTCATCGTTGCTAATATTATATATAATAATATATTTATAGAATTCAAAAATGTTTGTTCTTGCTATGTGTATTGTAGTTTAATAGAATTTATCACATACAACTAAATGTTATAACAGTACAACAAGAAAACAATCAAAACATGTGCCTATCAGATATACAATGATTGGAAGTAGAATTCAAAAAACATACACAGACACATGACTGAAATGAGAAAATATAAACATATACTAGTTTTTATGTATTAATAATTCGATATTGTATATAAACATGATATGGTGGTTTTGTTAGATCATTATGATTGTTCGATTGATATATTGTAAGTCAAAGATTATTGAATGAATCAATATAAACTATCTAATAGTTTAAAACAATATAGGAAACATTATTATTTACATAAATTAAAAAGTAAATATACTTATTTTTTGTTGAATGCAATGATTTTCATTTATAATAATAAAAGTCAACACGATGACATGGTTTATATTCAAGAAGTTTTTTTTTTCTATCAACAAGAATTACTTTCGTTAATGATCGATCACAACATGATGATTTCTTTCATTATCACGTATATAAGAATCAATATAAGGTGTCCAATTTTCAGAATATTTCTTAACCGTCTTCATGATCAGATGAATCAATAAAAAATCGCCTGTAAATGCTGCATAGTATCTAGTGGTGAAAGTCTTAAATGGATTTGAGTTACTATTGAAATTTGTCGAAACTATTGAATTCATAATATGTCGCTTAGTCAGAGGAAAGCTACTACTATATATAAGATCTTAAGACTTAATGCAAAAATAAAAATGTTCTGTCAGTTTGAAGTTCTACAGAAGCCTCTGAAAAAATAAGGATATTGGAAATTCAATAGTTCGACAGAATCTCAATAGTAGTTCTTCCTTCGTTATTCAACCGAATACCTTAGAATTCAAACTCAATTGACATGTTTACTTTTTATCCAATCAACGATGCAAAGAAAAAACGATAGTCGTTTTCATAATTGATGATGAAATACATTCAAATACTAGACACCATTCCATCTCATATTATGGATATGTTTAAGCATCGATCGAAGCACGAAAAATCTTAGTAGAAAGTTTTGACTTGAATATTTGTTTGAGAAAACTAGTAGTTTACCATATCTATTTCAAAATCGGCTATGTTGAAAAAGATATATGTTCATTTTCGTTGAACTCTCACACGAACACTTAGTAGAATATGTTAATAAAATATCAGTCAAATAATCTTAACTGTTTTGATGTGAATCAATTATCTACAAAGGATATGATTAAATCTCGGCAAAATTCATTCAAATACTATACATTTGTAACATTGATTCAAGTGATGTGTTTTAGATTGCTGAATTTAAGACACTCAATGCAGTTGATCAATAATGTTACTCAATTATAAATAGTTGTTTCTTTTTTTTTGACTAAGATAGCACGAATGAAAGTTAATGCGAATGTTGAATAGCAGTCATACAACCATTACTAGTTCAAAAGATGATCATGGTCATGTCAATATTAAAATGTCCTATAACTTTCCATTACTGTTAGATCATCAATACGTATTTGTTTAAGCTTATCTTATTCTAGCTGTTATCTTCTCATAATCATACTACGTACGAAGTCAAATGGTATGCCACAGTCAATTTTCCTATTGATGAATGATTGATAATTATTTGGACAAAATAAAATTAATATGCTGAACAAGTACAAATGAATATAATTTTGATTTGCATCTAGAGATGTGAGTGTGAGTCTTCTCTTCATTCACATCCTATACTCACACCCTCTAAATATATTTTGGTTGTTTCTTGGCTGGTTGCTATAAATATACATTAACGACTTCTTATCTCGATCGTTCGTTCTTTTTTTTTAAATTTCAAAGTGATTGCATTATCGATCGTTATTCGTTGGAAAGAAAAAGAAACGAAAATTTTAATCATAAATGGAATTTAAAAATATTGTTGCTGTTTTTTTTTAGTTGTCTGTAACTGCATTAAATTTTTTTCATGTGCATTGCATTCAGTTAATAAAAATCTCATCGAAATTAAAAAGAAAAAAGGCTACCATTTTCTGCCGTATTTCTTTCTTTCTTTCTTGTCTTGATTTGCTATTTCGTTCGTCTTACAAACACATAATTATTAATCATACACTGCTTATCGATCGATGATCATACAATAAATGAAAATGAATGCAAATTTTCATTTTGTTAGTTAGTTCGTCTAAAAAATTTCAATAATACTGTAAAAAAGACAGAAAAACTACAAGAAAAAAATTGTTCGTCTTCTTAGTTAAATAGAAATTGTTTCTTTTTCTTTCTTTGCTGATATACGTTTTTTTTGTTGCTTGGTAAGTTGTTATGTATGCGAATGTGTTTTGTTTGCTACTAAACGAAAGATTATTTTTATCATTCATTTTTAAGTGTGTTTGTGCAAACAAATGCGAGTCTGCGTCAAAGAACAACGATAACGAACGAAACGAATGCATCATCATCGTTCGAACGCAATAGTATCTATAATAACAACTCGTATTCTTTCCATGAATGAGAGATGTACACAGTTATAATAAGGTGACACAAGAAAAAAAATTGTTACAATATAATCACGTGTTTTTGAAGGCACAAAATTTTAAATTCAAGAAAACAATGAAAGAATGAATGACAGTCGAAGTATATACTGTAAATACTGAGAAATTTTTTATTTTCAATTCTGCTAGTATATAGTCTCCAAAAAAATATTTACATTATCAATAATTACTTTTTGAAAATTTATCAAGAAAACTTGACTAATCTGAAAAACAACCATTCTGTACGGTCGTTGTATGGATATAAAGAGAAGTTTCTGATCTACGCATCCGTATATTCACCATCTGAGATTCGCAAAATTTTTCAAAATACAACTTGCCATTGCAATCTCTGATGAAGCTAAAATATAAAATATTTACATTGTCATTCTCTATATTACAGAACTTATAGATTTGAGTCCAGTTTTTTATCGATCTTCAATCAGTTTCAATTATTAGAAAACTGGTCTTCTGAAAGTTAACAGAATATTCTAGAAGTATTTTTTAGTTAATCTTATATGGAAATTTTCTTCATACTCACCTTCTAATCTTAATGCTCTCACAACAATTCTGAATATCATCATGAGTCACAATGAAGAAATGATCTTTGACATGAATCGATTTCAGATTTCACCACTAAAATATAATCAATCTTATTGATTTTATTTCATTCAAGATCATTATTTCCAATGTAACAAGAATGATATGATGTGATTTATATTATTATCTCAATAAACATATATGTATCTCGATGATTGGAACAGATTAGCTTGAATCTGTCAATTAGTAGTTGGTTATGTTCCTCTAATGTATTTGCCAATTAATCTTTATTGTTCGACATAATTTCCAAATTGTCATTTTCGTATTATATTATTGAAAACATTTATTATTATATTTGCTATTCTTTTTCTTCTTATCTCTGATTTCAACACTATCATCAACAAATGATTCGTTGAAGGCAACACGAAAAGTAATAATTGTTTTCTTTCTATTCTATCCGAATTATATTGTTTCGAATGTTATTCGAAAATTTTCTCAACAATCGTTTTTATGATTAAAGACCGCCGAGTAAAATATTACACATTAGAAATTTTTTTATTGAATATAAAATAAATAATATTTTTCAAAAATATTAGATAGAAGTTTCATTGTTACTTAATTCTTTCAAATAATTTGACGAGTAGTGAACTACATGATTGTGACCAATTTTTCTATTGGAAGTCTAATACAAGATGTATATATTTACACATTGTTTATATGGACAAAGTATACAAAAAAAAAACGAAGTTTCATAAATTGTAAAGAAATAAAAACTAGAACAATGTTCATATCATTTCAATAAACATAGATACAACTTTTAATTGATAGATCGTGTTCTACACTATAGTTAAAACATGTTTTTTTGAAATTCAAAATAATTTTCAATATATTACAAGGAAAGAAGTAATTTCTCTTACAAAGTGTACGTCGTACACTCTGTTTTTTGGAGAAATTGTACAGTAGTTTGTATTTCGGGAGCAGCAGATATTATGTGTATATCGCTTTTACAATGTACAATTACTAATAGAAATACCACAGGATACTGAAAATAAGCACTTTCGACTATTTCATTCTGTTTGTATTGATTGCGTTCAATCAAATATGCCATATAAATAATACTGTTATACCGTAAAGAATTTTTCTCTAAAGATGTTTAAACACGAATTGTTTTTCGTGATTGTAACCAAAAACATGTTAGTCATGCAGGACAATATTTATAAGTACTATGGCCATTGCAGTAGTTTTATTGAACTGTCATCTTCAAATAATGATTTTAATTTGAGTGAGTCAATCATCAAAAAAAATTCTACTTCGAAGAGACTAGTCTTTCAATATATTTTTTTTGTAAGCTGCAAAAAACGCAAAATTTCTCCATCATTCTTTTCGTTTTTTTATGTATAATTGAATAGAACACATGGGATTACCTAAAAAAATGCCTCTCTAATTTTTAAAAGTAGGTTTTTCAAAAAAAAATCTCAAATTTGAGATTTCATTAAAAAATATGTTAATGTTTCATACAGCTGTGAATATAATAGTTATTTTCATTTTCTCCAATTTAATAAATATTTTCTTTTTTCGTTTCACAACATATAATTGACTACAAAAAAATTATTTATTAAGATTGTTAAAATATTGTGTAATTATGCTTTGATTCCATATTGAGAAAAATAATTTTTTCAATAAGACTGACGAAACAACAAAAAAACGTTCCTTGTATTTAGAGATTTTGATTATCAATAATTGAAAAACAAGGAAAAGAAATACGATATCCAGAATTAACATAAGAAATTATCTTTTATCAAAATTTAATCTCTACTCTATCATTGACCCTTTTTGATTCATTTCCTCTATGGTTCTTCTCAGGCGACATTTCGATAAAAAATATTTTATAACAAAATCTACGCTTCTTTTTGGCTCAGTTTCATATCTAAACATGAAAGCAACTTTTATTCTTTTGTCACTGATATTGAAAAAAACAAAATTATCTTTCTCAGCAAGAAATCAAAGCAAAAAACGTAGGATACCTTAGGTCAGGATTCGAGTATTTCCTGAAAGGATTCGCTCCAAAAAACTTTTCAAAATGGTCTAACAACTTTCCAAGTAGAACTCGACCAGCTCTATCGAATGGACACCTTTGGAGCTCAATTTGATAAACCCTTCCCTTTAGAAACGGCCAATCACAGGTTCGATCCGTAGATTTCTCCTAAGACCTAAAGAGACTTGCCCAGGAGTACTTTCCAAGTCCAACATATAACTTCCCGACTGGATCTAAACGAGATCTATTGAATGGACATCATTTGAGCTTGATTCGGTGCTTCCCTTCCCAGAGAAACGTCAAATCCAGAGCCCAATTATTCAGTTTTTCAATAAAACCCGAACCGATTCGTTCAGAAGTGCTTTTCAACTGAGACATATGGCTTTCCAAATAGATCTCAACGAGATCTATCGAATGGAGACCCTTAAAACTTCATTGGATCCTTTCCTTCTGAGAAAAACGCCTGATCCGGGATCCACTCGTTCCGCTTTTCAATAAATGCCGTAGCGAATCGCCCTAGAGTTGTCTGCAACTCTAATACGTTACTTTCCCAATGGAATCTGACGCGCTCTACCGATTGGATACGTTTTAAGCAGAATCAGACGGTGCTAGGCCAAGAAAATCTGCAAAAAACTCGGGGCATCCTAGGGGTTTTTGTAAAACCTTACAGAATTCGTTCGAAAGCACTTTTCAACAACTAGATGAAATTTTTGAAGTAGATCGCGATCAACTCTACCGATGGAGTACCTTTTTTACCGATTTCAATAGGGTTGGCTTTTGGAAACGCCCGATTCAAAGTCGCAAATTCAGTTTTTCGTGGAAAGAGCCGGTCGCAATCCGGCCAACCATTGGTTCCAACTACATAGCTAATTTTTTGCTGATAGAACTCGACGAGCTCTATGTAAGAGACTCTTCTCTGATCTGATTCGTGTATCCGGTGCCACCGTGATCCAGTAATTTCCGCCTACTTAGTAACTTTTTCACATTGAAGCCGGTGTGCTTGGCTGAGAATCACTCTTACAGTGGGTGACAAAACTGTACAGAGAAATATCAGCAATCTCTTTCAAACAGACAGCTCGTTCATCCGATTCGGGTACCCGCCACCCTTCCCGAAAGCAAAATGCTACTTTTTGCATAGTGAATCAAGATACTTCATGAAATTGGCGCGGATGCTTCCAGATCCACACAGTTTCTTTTGTTTCCTCCTAATTCATGCAGAGAAAAAATAGATAAGCATTGAATTCGGTTACAGAAATCATCCAATGAAACTTTTTCTTCGCTTCGAAATAAGATGCTGCGCGGTGAGTTATTTTTCTTCTAGTTGTCTTATCCCGCATGATAAATTAATTTTCTTTTCCTTCTCTTGATATCTGCACGATAAATTCTTTCCCCTCTCGTTTCATAGTTCTCCTCGAATTAAAACCCTTCAATCCATTCTATTACAGCTGTTGAGTGCCGGTATGCGCTCATTCTATTCATTGTGTATTTTGCGAGGCATAAAACATATGGTCGGGAGGCAACTACGTACGCCATCAACCCTTAGAACATTCACCCGGGTATCCATTCGATTGAATTCTTCGAGCTCTCGCTCGAACCATCAATCATGTAGTTTGAACCAAGGATGGAGTGAATCGTGACAGGTTCTGCCACGAAAAGCTAATTTCTCACAGGAAATAACAGGCTTTCAAAAGATAGAGGCATCAAACTGAGCTCGGAAACTGTCCAATCGATAGAGCACGTTGAGCTCTAATTTATAAGTTCTACGAGAACGTTAGGAAGTCCTGCTAGGCGAATCCTGACAAGTTTTACGGAACAACCTAGGATTTCGGCTAGTTTTTACTGATTTCATTTCCTCAGGAGCATGTGGTTTTACTCAAAAGCTGCTCCTTCGATACATCTCATTTAGATCTGTTTAGAAGGTCACATGTCCCAGTTGGAATGTATTTCTTAGTGAATCCTCATGACTTTTATTAAAAACTGGAAAACTAGACCCTGGATTAAACATTTTTCAGGGACGAGGAGCATTGAATCAAGTTCTAAGGGTGTCCATTCGATAGATCTCGTTGAGATCTATTTGGAAAGTTATATATCTCTGTTGGAAAGTACTTCTCGACATATCGATTCGGGTTTTCTTGAAAAACCGAACAATTGGGCCCCGGATCACGCGTTTTTCACAGAAGGAAAGGATTGAATCAAGTTCTAAGGGTCCCAATTCGATAGAGCCCGTGAAGATCTACTTGGAAAGTTGAATCATTTCGCTGGAAAGTGCGTCTGAACGAATCGCGACAAGTATTATTTGAAAAACCTAGTTTCTGATGCGGATTGAAGGTTTTGAGGGCGAGAGGAGTGTGGAATGGGGCACCACAGATATGCATTCGATAGAGCTCGCCAAGATCTACCTGGAAACTCAATGATTAAGTTGAAAAGCATTCCTGGACGAATCGCGACAAGTTTTTCCAGAATTGTCTGCATTTTACACGTTTTTCTGATGATATTTGGAGATTTTTGCGGTTTGAGGTGGGAGCTAGAGAAAAATGAATTATGTGGTTGGATAGAGCTCGTCGAGTCCTACTTGGAAAGTTTTGTGGAACGAATCCTTTCAGGAAATACTCGAATCCTGACCTAAGATATCCTACGTGATTTTTTGATAAAATACTGAATAATTCTACATAAAAAATAGTGTACTACAAAACAATAATTTAGATTGCAATGGATAAAATATATGAAAACGTCACGTACAGAATGAAATACAAAGAACAAAGATTGATGTATATCCTACTGAAAGCGTATGAAAAATATCAAAGAAAAAAGTACTAAGAGAACAATTTTCAAGTTTTAAATGTAATATTCAGTTCAGAAGCACTAGGTTCTGATATCCTAAGTCATTCAAACGCAAGCCGAAAAATTTCATTTTGTTTCAACATCTGTACAAAGTCTTACTAAAGATCATTATGACAAGTTTAAATGATACATGTGAATTCCACATTTCAGCTCCCTTGGAGCTGTGCTGATAAGCTTTTTTTCTTTTTTTTCGTCTTCTTTGATATCTAGTCGATATATATATTCATATATCGACTGATACATGTACACATTTACACACACATCTATTTTAACAAAATAAACTTTGGTTGGTCTTATACAACGTCTCGTGAATATGACTCATACCTTGAACGACATCGAAAAAGAAGTAATGCGATATTAACAATACAAAAAAATACCTTGTTTTTACTTAGATACAACGTACTATTGATTTAAATACAAACATAACTGAAAAAATTCGAATCAAAAAGGATATGTTGGCACTTCTTAAACAAGAAATCGAAGATTTATATCTCGAACAAGACAGAAACAATGATAAATTAATAAAACTCTATGATAAGAAAAGTAAAAACATTTAAAATGAAATATTCTTAGTGTCTTATGAATTTTCTTTTCAGATAAACAATCAGGTCCATCATAGTGGCGGAGCCATGGTGGGGCTGGGGGGGGGGGGGCTCAGTTCCCCCCAGAAACTTTTGAGCCCCTCCCAGGAAAATTTTTAAACCATGTATTTTATTTGCTAACCGGGGCTCAAAGGTCCCTCAGAGGGGATTGAGCCCCCCCCTCCCCAGCTCAAAATCCTGGCTCCGCCACTAGTCCATCAGATCAACAACAAATGAAGAACAAAAAATAACTTATCATCGTCTGATAATGGTTCACATTTTGAATCTTTCATTAAAAGAAAAG
>CAJNOL010005821.1:0-10625 GCA_905250125.1 Rotaria sordida | reverse complement strand
AAAAAAACTGTTATCTTATTCTTACACTATCATTCCCAGAAAAAAATTTATTTTCACTTCCGTAAGCAGAAGCGTAAACCAGTTCATAGATCGGTGGTGTGTAAGTGTGATTTTAGTATTTTTTTCTCTTTCGGTAGCGACTGAAAATACTCAACTATTTTAGTCTGTCGGCGGAGGCGAGTGAATTTGTTGGACGATTTCTTTAAGGTTTTTCTTATTTTCGAGAAATTATCGAATGGAAAAAGAGAAAACAATGGTAGAGAACACACTGATAAAAAACCTAGACAAAAACATCGTTGAAGAGTAATCTCAGGGGTCGAAAAATCTTCAAAACTGTTAGTTTATTTGTCCCACCGACAACGGCGACTCAGCTCGGCGATTTACATTTCTAATCATCAGACTTCAGGAATTCATATTCCTGTTTTATTTTTAGATTTTAAGATAACCGTGACACGACTTGAAATTAAAAATATAATTATGATTGGAGCTACAGTAGGTTAGTTACGTAAAAATAAAAAGCTGTTACATACATGCATCCGAGTATGTAGGTAAATACGAGAAAAAATGCGGGAACACCAATATTTAATGGAGTTCCTATTGCCATAAGAAATGGAGCAAGAAAACGACGAGTATAGAAAAATATTCCCGCAGAAAAAATATCTTTTCAACACAATAAAAACATTCATAATGTAATGTCGTTTTTGTGAACATTGCTGCTTGGACATTATTTTATTTTTTAGCACAGCAGATGGAAAACAATTCTTGTGAGAGTTGAAAGTCAATGAAGATAATCATTGACATGTTTTCTTAAATATACATTTTTTGACTCATAAGTTGCAAATGCTTTTCTTATCTCTATCAGCGTCATACATTACAAAATACGAGTTCGAAATGAGAAACACTAACTTTGTTTCATCAAGATGGCATCACAAAAATTGGCTTAGTCCATATTTTTAATTTTCTGGTGCGAATCTTGTAAAAAATTGTTGAGCCTACCCTAGATCCAAAACATTTCGCCACCTATGAACATGACCATATTTTTCTAAAGACTGAATTTGTTTCAATAGGTTTGAATTATTTAAAAGATAATTATAGAACTTTGTATAACTGAGATGATTATTCATTTAGTTCCTAATTATGCACCAATAAGATTGCACTTCAAATCGTTTCTATTAGGAGCCCACAAAAATTTCATGTAGCTGAAGGTCAATTCACAAATAGCATTCTAGGTTGATATAGAAAAAGCGAACTAAACTAGTTTTTGTCCATGAGGTACATTTTAACCGTCAAGAAGATAAGCTCACAAATAAACGCATGTTATCAGGCCTAACAAGCAGAAACGACGTGTTTTCTTATTGTCTATTGCATCTATGAAATAGTGTGATAGTTCTCTTTTTCTTTGTCTTATTGATTCAAAATATCACTACAATTAAATGTGACAAAATCCTTTAAAAAACCAGAAGAAACCAGAAGAAAATCATAAAAATCAGCTTCTGGAGTCAGGAGATTTTTTCACCAAGAGAAAAGTCTAAAAATCAGGAGTCTCCTGGCTAAATCAGGAGATTTGGCAGCCCTGATGTTAGGTCTACGTACTGTGAAAATATGTGCCAAATCGGTGAGATCGGTTGCGCAAGGTCGGTCATGGCTTACGTGCAATGCCGCCTAAGTAAGTTGGTTGAATAGTGAAGATTGGCTTTTTAAATAAGAGACAAAGAACGTGATAAAAAAGAAGTCATAACAAAAGAGAGTATTTGACAAATGCAAATGAATAAATAAAACTCTTTGATGTTAACCATTTATTGATCGATGAAATTGATATTTTATTTTCATTTGAAACACGTTCCACCATCAACGCAGATTTTATCAGGTTCTTATTCACAAAAAAGCATTTTTGCTCGAATCAAAAGACTGTTTTTCTTTTATTATTTTGAATAAAACTTTCACTAACGATTTAACAGTTCTCCTTCATTTATTCGAACACGTAAATTTAAATAAACGACGTATTTTCGAATGAACATTGAAAAACAACTATTCATCTTATCTATGCTGAAATCTTTGTCTTAGAGTGATTTTTTTCCTCTATTATTTCATGTCTATCGAAATTGATGAGAAAAGGCGATGTCACTTACATTTATTGAGCAAGAATATCTTTAACTATTCATATTGACTAAAGAAATCTTATTCAATTTATCGACAATGACTTATTTCAACACTTTTTTTATGGTTCTCATCATTATACGGTACAAAACATTGGGTAAATACTTCTATTTCTATCCAATTTGAAAATTTTCCGTTCAAAAACTAAAGTATTTGTCAGAGTTTTCCAAGAGTTAAGTTGACCATAAGAAGGTCGAACTTTAGCACAGAGTCAATAGTTGACGAAGATCCTATTAGTTCACACCTTTTCTGAAAAATAAGATCATTTGCCATTTTTTTAATGAAGTTACTTAGGAGATCTGCTACAGTTTATGTATTTTACAGTGGTTTTTTCTTCTTTCCGTACTAGGAAAATATTTGTTGCATATTTTACCTGTTCGTTTTGGAATCGATTTTTTAACTGATGTACAAAAATAATGAAATGGAATTGATGAAGAATTTAATTCTTTGTGAATAAGTTTGCTCAGTTGCAAACGTTGAAATAATGAGCCATAAAATCGGTCTTGTTCTGAATAATTTCCAGCAATAACAAGATTCAATGAGCCTCGTACGAATGGAACAGGTGGTGGTAAAAAACGTTGCGAAAATACTTGAAAAAATTTGAACGCCCTGGTTTTACTTTTCTTTTTCACTGTCTAACCGGCGCCATCGTTAATATCTTTCAAAAAATTGATGGTGGCGTCTGTTGTAAATTCAGCATATTTGAACGATTTTTTTATAAAACTTGCCTGAAGGTTTTCGGAGTCAAGGAATCGGAATGTGTAATCGACTTTTCAAAATCCTTGAGATCGATTTTCTTGTGTAGAGGCTGACGTTCAAAACCTGCACTTTCCCTGTCGAATATGCCAAGTCTGAGCGTCTCATGAATCATTTATTAAGATTTTCAAAGATTGTAATTTGTCTTATAGATAAATTAAATTCAATAGCAACCTATAATAAAGATTCTTCAACTTCATCAATGTCACAACCGACGGAAACAATAACTGTCAATGTAGATAAAGACATAATTCAAAGAACAGAGTTTAAAGAATTTGTCAAGAAACTAGAAGATTCCCCACATGTCATCATTATTATGAATGAAACTTATGGAACGATAATCATTAGCGGAAAGCAAGTAGCCGTTAACACTTCGAAAGTACAAATTCAAAACAAAATTGATAAATTATCTTCAAATATTAATATTGTTAATACGTCAGATCTCGAATTGTCTGATCGAAATATTAAAGGTAATGTTTCAAAAAGATTTGTCATCTGTAATAGAACAACTTACACATTGTCTTTTTTTTCTAAAATTAGAAGTTATGATGAGCAGTGCACCTGAATCATGGTCAATAGAACAAGTAGCTCAATGGCTTGAATCTATCAATATGACAGCATTTATTGAAAATTTCAAACGTAAGGTTTTTTCCATTTTTTAATCTGTAAAAACTAGGATTAGTGTATTCCGTGGTTTCTAATTACAAATTATATATTTAATCGCAGTAACTTCTAACTTAATTCATTGTGGCCATTTTTTGTGAAGAACAGTGACTGTTGTATTATTGTTTTTAGAAAATGAAATTGATGGTTCTCTATTAATCAGCGATGGTTTAGATGACACATTGTTAAAAGAATTAATTCCTCAATTAAAGCATCGAATAACTTTCAATACTGAACGTAGGAAACTCAAGTAATTGTTTTTACGTCGATAAATTTTCTCCTGTGATTTGTTAAGCAAAAGAGGTTATTTTTAGATCAGGACAATATCGAAAATCAACAATGTCAGCAGCAGATACTGGTGATATTCGCGCTAGATTACAGTCATCTGAGAACGCTGATACAGTAAAACATATCGATGTGAACTGAAGATTGTAAATAACTTTTTTTATCGATTAGGATTTACGATCGGCTGGAAATAATGACCCGTTTTTAACTGCCAGTGGTACACAAACTCACAAAACTTTGCCAGCAGGTTAGCACAGATCTTTTATATTCAACAATGATTCCTACGGAATGTCTAAGCTATTCAAGGAACTTTCTTCACTATCCGCTTCCTGTTTTAATGATTTCTATGAAACTCACACATATTCTCAAAGAAAATAGTGTCTACGAATTTTAAATCGATGTTTTGCGGACTCTTTGCTTTCTATATTCCGAGAAAGAGAGGACTATAAAGTAAAAAGTACATTTCCTCTACCAATGAGGAGAGAGGAATACGGTAAGATGTGAATGCGAGCAAAATTAATTCATACTCATATTTTGAAGCGTTTCAAAAGAATATTCTTGCCTATTACGTTTGGATTGTACTTTTCGCAAAGTGCAACACAAGCCAATTAAAAAAATCGGAAAGTCTATACCAAAAGAAAAGGATCAAACTGATGATTTCCGAACCACTACAGTTTGGTTCTTTGTATAACTGTATTTAAATTGCTTTTGATATGTTCTATCACAGAAAAATGAGATATGAACAAATTTTTTTCTAAATCACATGCACACTACTTAGTTGGATCATACTTCTGAAATAATAGGCTAATCATGAATCTATGTACATGTCTATTAATCTGTAGTGTAATATCTTCGCCATCATCCTCTTTTCACCTACGATTTCAAAAACTTTCATATATTTTTTTTTTGTGTAATGATAATATGCACTTTCAAGAAATGAATACCCTTTTATAGGTTTTTCTAAAACTATTCCATATGAAGTACTCTTGGTCCTACCTGTTTATTAGCCTGTTTGATTTTTTCTTTTGACTATAGCTTGAGTCCACAGTTTTGTCTTTTTCAATTTTTTTAGCAAGAATTGGCACCAAGGCTACCTGTCCCAGGCCGACTGGAAATGTTTCAAATATCCATAACCCAATTGATTCAAAATATCTGCTTCAAGATGATAACTACATCTCGAGTGTACAAGTTGATGCTCAGTATTTTAATGCTGATGATTATGAATTGTTAAAAAAATGGTCATTGTATTTATGCTTGCCTCAAAGTGTCAAACAATCTACCGGATTAGATCGAACATTCAATACATTAGTAGATGAGGCAATCGATGCACGAACATTAGTCAAAGAAATAGCTAAAAATCATTCACTAAAAGTATATGTCGTTGATAGTTTGAAAAGATATAATAGCTTAATGGACATTATTCACATTTTACCGTCATGCACTGAATTAGCGCTGACAAGTTTTCCATCGCAACATTCAACAACAATTGAAAATATTCTTCACATAGCAGATACAATAACAAAATCAGTTTTATTAACAACAACTATAGAGTCATTATCCTATGAAAGTCAACGTTATTTTGGTAATTTTATTAAGAAAAATGATTTGCCATTACCATTTTCATATTATATATGGAATGAACAAAAAAAACTTCTTGAATATAAAATTAATTTTAATGTACTTGCTGAAACAATGTGTTTGACTACCGGTCATTATATTTTACAAATTGGTAGTGAATCAACGATAGGAATGGGTAAAACAAGCTTGCTACAATTTATCTTTCCGGATAAACGAATCGAAACATTAAATACAGATGGCAGTTCAACTCTTCGTAATGGTTGTATTGATGTACTTTTTCCATCGGATGTAACAAATCAAAAGAAGGAATCTTATGTTATCTTTGATGTACATGGGATAATAAATGCTTTAAATGAAGATATTATTAGTTCGATTCAAGAATTTTGCACACTACAAATTTTCTATGTAACTGAAGAAGATCTTAAGAGTACATTTTTAAATTCTATGATGAATTACTCAAAGCATATTCAAGGAAAACCGATGATCATTATCATTTTTGATCCAAACTATGATGATAAACGTCATCAACCTGAAAAATTAATTAACGCTTTTAAATTAAAATATCAAAAGTGGACGGGTGTAAAATGGGTAACAGCACCACCTTCTACATTATGGTTGCAGCATGATAGTAACAGAAGGAATAAAGATTTAGCACGTTCACAACGTCTGCTGAAATCACTTAGTGGAGTGCGAGAAAGTCTAAATAAAGAAATACAACAACAAATACATTGTACATCAATATTTTCTATTCAATCTTATTATAATACGGTAAAAACATCCACAAACTTTAGTCCACCTGTTAATCGTAGTTTTCAAATTGAAAATCGTCTCAAAAAATTATTCGAGTCTTTAAATGACCGAACAGAAAATCTTCGTCTAGCAACACCAGTTAGTTATTTGGAGTCAGCTATAAAACAATGTGAGAGAGATTTAGAAAACTGGGATGCTCCTCAAACGGGCATTCAAGCCAGAAAAGATATGTTAAATCAAGAACGATCAAATATCAAAAGCATCAATAATTATACACGTTTTTTCATTCATTTATTGACCAAATGTTCATACATTGAACTACTCATAACTGAAATATACTTAGAAAAATGGCGATCACAATTTGAATCAACATTACATGAACAATTAAGAGAAGCTAAAAATGTAGCTTTGAAGTTTAGTTCACAAATTAAACAGTTAGAACAACGCTTGTCAACAGAAGAAAACTTCAATCAACCAGACAGAAAGAAAATGGAGGACGACTTACGTGATGCTAAAGCTGAATTTAATAGACAACGTACACTTGTCACTCAAATAGATAATAAATTAATGAATATTGATTTGACTATTGGTCTTTTTTGTGATGAGATACTGGCTTTATATGAATTTTCTCCTCATTTATTTCCTTCTGAAAAGCTTATAGAAGATATCGCTAAAACATTATCAAATCTAATGTTAAAAGGTTTTGCTTTTCATATACTTCGTGGTCGTCCATTACATTGCCGTAGTGAATTATTAAAAAAAAGTATAAGTTTTATTCAAACAATACAACAACCACCTTTAGTTTTAACAGTTATTGGAGAACAATCATCAGCTAAATCATCATTATTGAATACAACATTTGGTTGTAATTTTCGTGTTAGTGCTGGACGTTGTACAATCGGAATGTATATGAGTGTTATACAATGGAGATCAGAAACATTTATTATTTTTGATACGGAAGGTTTACTTTCATTAGAAGAAGCTGGTCCAATATTTGATAATCAAATGATAACAATGGCTATGCTTTCTTCGCATCTTGTTCTAATTAATCATAAAGGTGAATTTAGTACTAATTTAAAAGATCTCATTGGTATAAGTTTCTATGCTAAACTACAAATTCATAGTCCAATCAAACCAAAATTATTATTTGTTTTAAGAGATCAAGCAGATCTGACATCGAAGGAAATATTCTTTGGACAATTGACAAAATTGAAGGAACAATTACAACTTGATACTGGGCCTATAAAAAATTCAATTGATGAAGAAATTGATATTCAAGATGAAAATGTTTATCTATTGCCTAATGCATTTTCACATGATGTAAATGTAATTTCAAACATAGCGCAATCTTGGAGAAATCAAACATTTCCAAAAGAAATTATTAAACTTCGAGATAAAATATTTAATAATATTAGGAATACTATAAAGCCACAAAGGTTTCAATTTAATAACAATATTCCTATTACTACTACATCCACTCCTACCGATCCTCGAACACCGGCCAACGACCCAGCTTATACAGATATGACACATTTGTATACAAAAATCTGCAGTAATTGGGAAACAATCGATCGTTTAGGTCCTCGATTATTAGCATGTAAAACACTATATGAAATATCTATAATGGAAGAGCTGCAGACGATAGCTATTGATATAATTCAGACTATAAATGTTACTGTGCATGAAAAGGGTGAAAACTTGATTAATGAAACATTGTTGGAGTTTTCAAAGAAGAAATTTATTGATATAGATCGTGATCGTATCGTTGGAAAATTTGATCATGAATTAAGTCTAATTATTACGCATGCCATAGAACAAGCAAGAAAGAATTTCGATGATAAAACAGAAAGAAGTTGTTATCTACCGGAAATGAAACTAAAAATAAGTAAACGTATGGAACCACCAATTCGTTCTGCACAGCATTTATTAAACGAGATTTTTGAAGATCGTTTGCTTAGTCTGTCGAAAAAAGCTCGTCTAGATAGTGCTCAACAACAACTATTAAATTCAGTACAAAATGAGTTTGATGAAAATAAAAGTCTGAAATCAGGTGAGTTGGAAACTCGTGTCGAAATACAATTTAAACGTATCATTGAACAACATCACAAAGAGCTTGAATCATCAGTTGAAACAGAATCTATGATTATTAAAAAACTTTTAAAATTTTATAATAATCAACTGCAATCTAAACAAGTGGCAACCGGAAGAGAAAATATTTATAATCACTTATCTGTTATAAAAGATGAGGCAGAATACAAAGCACATATACAAAAATTTGAAAATTGCTTGTCAAGATCAAGACAAGAGACGCAACAGACGGTTCAAGCCAAATCTCGTCGTTTTTTGAAAACTATCAAATCATTTTTCACAGGATCATCACAAAAACCAATTGGGTGTTTATGGAAAGACTTAAAAAATACTTTAGGATGGTTTACCAATGATAAAAACGAAGCTAAAAATGAGAAAATATTTACAGAAATATGGAATAATATTGTACCAAAATTTGAAGAAGATCTTCTAGGATTACTCGACCATACGAAATCGTTTTCATCAGATCCAAAAACGGTTCAGCACCTTTTACAATATATTGAAAATGCAATGAATACGCAAAGCATCATTAATAATAGTCGATATTTAGAGAAACCTAAATTATGTTTCGATCTCGCTGTTATTGGTCTTCGTATCATAATTAATAAAGCAATAGATATTGAACAAACAACCTATGAATCAAATTTACAAAATTCTAAAAATGAAATGGAAGCATGTAAAGACAGTTTATTAAAACAATGTATGGCTATGAAAGATTCATTTGAATTAGGTCAAACACTGGCTGAAACAGTTGGAAAACAGATTATTGATGAAATTAGTAATCTTTTACAACGTCGAATTGAAAAAGATATCACAGAAGATATATTTAGAAGTCAATTTATTAATCATGAGTCAATACAAAAACAAGCCTATGCAGAAAGTATAGGTCAAGCAAATGGAGAAAATATTCTTAAGTATGTTTATGATATTAATCGTTATTTTATTGAATTAAGTTTAAATGAAATTAGAACGACATTACATGTGGTAATACATAAACACACCTTACTTTTTGAAGATTTTATTAGGTTGGCCATCGATAAAGCGAACGAAGTCGTTGAGCGAAACGCATATGAACATACCGGTCTATTAAATAAAGATATCCATGATGCGATTCTTAACCTACCGGATTTAAAACTAAGCCAATCAGTCGATACAAAATTATTTCAAATGTTTTCATTGCGTATTGTGGTTCGCATGCCAATTAAAGATACAGAACGATTTAAACAAGGTTTTTCAAATATTCGTAATTGTTACAAAAATATCAAAGAACGAGTTACAGAATTAACAAAAGACATGAAAACTAAAGCGTTTACAACTTGTAAACAGAGTATTGCTAAAAAACTTGGTTGCCAAGCACGATGTCCAGGATGTGGAGCTAAATGTGGTAAACCAGGACATCATGAAAAAGAAGACGTTGAAGTCTGGCAAGATCCATGTAAAACCTGTCCACCAAATTATTGCACTTGTAAACGCCCTGATCCAATTTCTGTTACAACTCATGAAACAACGTATCATTTAGCAAGTGCATTTCATGGATGGGTATATTACCCATTACGCACACCGTGCCTTGAATTATGTTATCAACGTTGGAAAACAATAGGTGTTAACATATTGAAAAACTCTCAGTCAAATGATTCACAGACAGAAAGTGAAGATGATGATCAATATGAATATATATTTCCAAAAGCGAAATATTACAATGAAAAGCATCCAGCCTGGTATAATGATTTAAATAGACAATCAATCGAACGTAGCGCATGTAACGCGTCGATCCCACCACCTGGTCAAAGACGTGCATGGATGGTTGTTCGTCATACACTGATTAATTATCATGAAGGTTCCATGGTCGATAACAAAGATTATGATAGCAAATTATATCCAATGAATATTGAAACTTTACCGAAAGATTTTGAACCTAAATGGAAAGATGAGACTTTTGAATGAATAAACTTTGTACTTAACTTTAATGTGACTGTGCAAAATTTGCATTCATCAATTATACACACACAATCCGTACTCGCATACTCTTATAGTACTTTTCTTCTATGATCTTGCGATACTAAATGGTCTCGTTTATTCAAACATTACTGACATCTGACCTTCGCAAGATTTTGAACATGAAAATTATGGTACTCGACAAGTTTATTAAAAGAACCTAAAAATTAAAGAAAATTCTTGTTCCTTTGAAATACTCTTTTCTGAGATATGTAACAAATTGGTAAGGATATAGATGTGATGTAAGTGTGATTCTCATATCCATATCCATACTTAGTCTGCTGAGTTCCAATCGTACATTTGTCTCACATCTACGTGAGACACGCAACCACATTTTTGCCAATTTCCACACG
>CAJNOL010005820.1:0-10627 GCA_905250125.1 Rotaria sordida | reverse complement strand
TACATAAAAAATAGGATGTGGGTGTGGCTAGACAATAGAATACTCACACACACCCACCCTTCAGACTTGTTTGCTGTTGCTATTCATACTTACAGATATGATAACTTCATTCGAATAAACCAGAAGATTTGATGCTCGCCTTTCAAGAGAGGAACTAATCGAAAGATCTGAAATATTTCTAGAATACTATTTTCGATAAGTTCTGTTTCTACATAAAGTTCCAAGTCGAAATTCGAAAATCACTTTTTCTGATACTCCTGAGAGGGAACACGACATTCATTTAAAAACGTACCGTAAAAATGCAATATCTTCGTACAAGCAAGCTATCAGTCCGAACTTTCTTCAAGATATTCATAGTTTCTTTGCACCTACATATTGCACATTGTCTCAATGCAAAAGCGATTGATCAGTTGAGGATCTTGCCTCGTAAGTAATTTATATATAATTGATGTTTAGATTATGTATTTTTTTGTCAAACCTCGAAATAACCCTTTCATTTCAATTTCAACAAAGAACTCATTCTTTTTCGAAATACATTTATATAAATAATTTTCGGCATAAATATAATAATACGAAATAAATCATTTGCATCATCTGTTGAAAATTAATATAAATTCCACATGTTGTTTGTATTTATATTTTGGTCATAGACATTATTGCAAGAAAATAACTTAGTTTCAAGATCTCTTCTGATTGAAAATGTCAAACTGAATATGAGATCAATATTCCTGTTGTATCGCTAGTCATCAATTGATAATATTTGTTTTGAAGAATGTTTCATAAAGTTAAAACCGTTATTTTGAGTTTCAAATAAATGACACAATAGAAAATATCTTACGAGATGTTTTTAAAGCTATTTATGATTATTTTCTTTTTCATAAAATTAAAAAGATATCGTATTTTTTTAGCTGTAACAATACAAATAGCATGATTCAAAATTTTATCGATAAGTTTCATTATTGTATTAATGTAGTTGAAATGCTTTTCTTTACGATTTGTACTATGTAGAATTCTGCCGTTTTTATTTCTTATCACAACAATGTCAAAGAAAGGTAAACTTTTTCTTTTGTTAGATTAAAATACTCATTACATATACTTCTATAAGTTACATTTTGAAGCATTTGTGCATCAATATTTCGTGTATATTATTTGTTTTTCGTTGTTAATAATATTTGTAAAATTAATGGTAAATATTTAGGTACTAATTGTGAATTTAATGATTGTTCTTCAAATCCTACCATCTTTTCAATATGAAGACAAACAATTGATTCGACTACCGGTAATACAAATATATATAAGTGTACGAAGAATTTTAACGATGTTAATAATAATGTATTTGGTTTTAATAAATTATTTCTAATAGTCTATATTGATTGAATAAGTAAATAATTTCCAGCTAATGTACGATCTATAAAGCCAAGAAAATTATTAATATGAAAATGTATCAAGACGATGTATAACTAGTTTCATCATGAATTTAAAATTCACGAAAATCATTAAGAATTGTTTAGCTAAAATAAAATTAGAGATCTTATAAAACCATAGAAATTTTAAATTCAAATAAATGGTACTATCATAGTAGATAAATCCAATTATGGACCAAACTAAACGGAAAGGACGATTGATATTCTAGAAAACAATTTAAACTTTAGAAAAATTTCATGAATAAAAAAAAAACGAACTTTTCTGTTTGCTAATGCTCGAAATGTGACAATAAATGGATCGATTAATCGTAATTCAAATAATGATACAACAATAAAATTTGTTAATGGTGTAGAATAAATATCCAAAAGTAATTGATCCTAAAAAGTAAAGTGGAATCTAAGATTATCAAAGAAAGAAAAATAACCTTAGATGATGCCATAGTGGCATGTAATTGTAAATGAATAAGAAGTCCATGGACAATTTGTCGTGAAATACAATTCCATTAATCACCTTCATGTTGAATACTATCAACAATAATATCATATACAACTAAGTCTAATACTGCTAAAACTAAAAAAAAAGAATTCGAACAATAATTTATTTTTCTTGAAAATATTTTTTTTCTTTTCTTCTTATCATACGTTGCAAGTCATGTTTACTTGCTTGGTGACAACATAATAAGAAATATCGTAAGAAATTCTATTCAAAAATAAGCGATAGATCAGAAATACAAGAAATTTTATCAGTGTTTAGTATACTACAATTAATGTGAATTAAAAGTAATTGAACAAATGAATCGAGTACAGCAACTTGAAAATCACTTTCTTTCGTGTCAACATATTTTTTTTTAGAATTAATTTTTTACTTAAATAAAAACTATGAAACAGAGTAGATCGATTTCATGTTGTTTGTGATGAAATATTCGAAGATTTTTATTTCAAAAGATGGTGATGAAGGGGGTGGGTGTGGCAGTGAATGTTAATATTTTCTTCAACCCACACTCTACATATATATATATATAAGATGAATTTTTTTTTTCGACGACGACGACATGACATTTATGTCCGTCAAATGAGAAAAAAAAATTAAAAAAACATCCACGTATCATTACATAAAAATTGTTCATCAAATCAATTAAAACACACGACGAAACATCAATTCACGTGTGTGATGTGATTGATGAAAAATCAATCAAAACCGTTGAATATTAAACAATGAACCATAGTGTATATAAAAACATGGATGTATCATCATAAAACAATACATTCGCGTTTTCTCAATATGATGCATTACAATGTAATTATATACCCGGGTACATTATTTATTATTATTATTATATTATTTACAATGATAATGATATCATTATATTTTAAATAAGGTAAATTATTTGTCTTTATATTTAACAATACTTTTTTTTTAGATCTACTACGATACAATACAACATTGAGAGGTAGGAAAAAATTTTTTTTTTATATGTTGAGTTGAGTTGAGATAATTTATTTCGAGAAAAAATAAATATTGTCAGTTATTATGAGTATGAGTATGAGTACTTTTGAGATGAGATGAGTTACAAATGTTATTAGTGTGGGTCAGAGAACTACGTTTTCTGATTCAATAGGGACAGGAACTTTCGTGCCATAACGAAGCAGTGTAGTACTAGGGAAGGCCTCTATGTGTCGTTGGTCTCTACCGTGTTAATACGGCATACCTTCGGCCATTGCCCTACCAGTCCGGCGTGGTCCGCCTATGATACCTATGGCATTGACAAGGGATCTCTTCCTTGTCGCGCGCGCGCGGGTAAGCCAAAATGAGCCGAGAAAAATCGAAACGATTAGCAATATGAATAAATTTATTGAGCAAGTGAAAAGAAAAAATTACAGCTACATTTTCTTTTTTACATAGTCAATGTTATCTTTCGTTTCTTTAATTAGAGGATGTGTTGGCGGAAGTGATTTTTGACGGATAACAAGTGCCTTTTCTAAGAATGAGAGTGCTTTTAAGTAGTCTCCTTTGCCATAATAAGCCAAACCGATGTTGTTGTAGGAAGTAGCCAATGAGGGATGATTCGGAGGCAGAGCTTTTTTTGTGATTTCGAGATCTTTTTCGTAAAATTCAAGTGCTTTCGAGTAGTCACCCATGTTGTTATACACGAGACCGATGTTGTTGTAGGACTGAGCCAAATCGGGATGATTCGGAGGCAGAGCTTTTTCTCTTATTTTAAGTGATTTCTCGTAAAATTCAAGTGCTTTCGAGTAGTCACCCATGTTGTTATACACGAGACCGATGTTGTTGTAGGAAGTAGCCAAATGAGGGTGATTCGAAGGCAGAGCTTTTTCGTCGATTTTAAGTGCTTTTTCGTAAAATTCAAGTGCTTTCGAGTATTCACCCATGTTTTTATACACTCCGCCAATGTTGTTGTAGGAAGTAGCTAAATGAGGGTGATTCGAAGGCAGAGCTTTTTCCCTTATTTTATGTGATTTTTCGTAAAATTCAAGTGCTTTCGAGTAGTCACCCATGTCCTTATACACTCCACCGATGTTGTTGTAGGAAGTAGCCAAATCGGGATGATTTGGAGGCAGAGCTTTTTCTTTAATTTTAAGTGATTTTTCGTGAAATTCAAGTGCTTTAGAGTAGTCACCCATGTTGTTATACGCAAGACCAATTCCAGTGTAGGTAGGGGCCAATGAAAAATGATCTTCCGGAAGACTTTTTCTCTCGATCTCCACTGATTTGTCATAAAATGCAACTGCTTCTTGATATTGTCCTTTATTGTCTTTTAAGAATCCAAGCTGGTGGTAGATAAATGCTTTATCACTGTCACTGGAAGCGTTCTTGAGTAATTCATTGTAGAGTTCTTCAGCTTGATTGTAGTGACCCACCTGAATCATCAGTTTACCCATTCGATACCATCCAGTGCCATCGACTTCCTCTCGTATGCGATTAGTAAGAGCAGCTAATTGTGGATCATTGTCGCCGGTGAGACTCAATTGAACTTCCCACAGACGACTATTGCTAACTGATTGTTTGATGTCGTCGACACGAAAAACAGTATGCATTGAAAGTAGGATTTCTTTTTCAGTTTCAATAGCACTGTATTCGTCGATAAGTGCAAATGGAGTAGTCGTCGCCGATATTGTATTTGGATCAATTGTCATGATGAAAAGAACACCCACGATATCTTTATTTTTCTGCATTGTACGTTCTACGAATCCCCTAGCGATCTGTTGTTTTGTACTAGTTGACAAAAAATTGTTAAATGAGACCAGTCCACCTTTCGTGTCCATTAGATGTTGAAAATCTTGTTCAATGAGCCCCTGACCACGATAAACAATAAATTGTTCCATAAAAGTCTTTGCTTGTTCTTTGTGCAGTTGTTCCAGCTGATGATGAAGGTTTCGGATGAAAAAACCCATTTTTGTCATGGTTTCCATGTCCAGTGTTCGTAGGGCATAATTCAGCATGCCATATAGAAACATTTCGCATGTATACCACCAGACTGGCGTTTTCTGGTGGTATGTACTGTGAAATTCCTTTAATTCTTTTTCCGATACACCTTTTTTTCGACAGTAAACGACTAGATCGTTCAGCGGCTTTATGTCGTCTTCATTGATTTCTAATATAATTTCTTTGAATAATACTGAGTACATGAAAGATGGTTCTAATTGATCCAGATTTTCTTGACTTGATGTTGCTGCTGTCGTTCGCTTTGGAACGAAGCTCATGGGAATTGTATCGTGGTCACATTCACGGGTGACCTTCTTTAACGATTCACATATGGGCTTGATTGAGGTGAAAACACCTTCAATCTTTGCCCATTCTTTTGTCCATGCTTCATGTTTTGTTTTATTATCACAAAAGATATAAATTGCATCCACTTGTGACAAATCATGAATCTGCGGTATGAGGTGCTGTCCTAAATCTCCAGATGAGATAATGAACGCTTTTTCGTTATCCATATCGTTCAAAAATTGAATACATTGCGCTGGCGTCCTACACAGATTGACTTCGCTGACGACACTGCGCAATTTTGCCAGCGTGTTTGCGCAGTCTTCATTTTGTTCGTCGATGTTACCATCGACCCATATCAGTAAATAATTTTGGAGCCGGCCTAGGTTTGGTTGGCTGCTAACACCTGAGGATGTTGCAGTTGAAGCAGCACCCGTTGCTGATTTGGAAATCTTTTTCTTGGACTGTTGTCCACCCATGTTGTATGTAAAATATTGCTTACTGATTCAAAATAATAAATAACTGCTGATTGTCGATATGCAGGTTACCTTTTCTATTTATACAGTCAGTACCTGTTGTTTTTGTTTTCTAGATTTTCTGCGACATGAAATGTGGGTTTTTTTTTCGTTGACACTCGATGATAAATTCTCCTTAGCTTCAGTTGAAAAAAGAGATAAGTGCAACCATTTCACTTATCTTATCGTTATTCTTTCCAACTTTCGTATATACATTTTTATTATATTGACTTTCATTGTCCTTATAAAGTGATGTTTACATTGGTCGATAAGAAAAAATTAAGCACTAGTAAATAGAATGATAAAAATAAAACAGCAACAAGAAAGAGAAAACAATAGAAAGTAAGGGTATTATTATCGTAAACTATCAGTCTAGGGAGACCTTATATAGTAGAAGAATAACAATGGCAAGGAAGAGAGGATAGAAAAATAACTTGTCAATTTATTTGTGCCATATTTCACAGAATGTAGATTAATAGATAAAAACGGCAACAAGACACAACGAAATCCATAATAATATGTCGATCACGTTTCGTCCGAATCTCTGCCCATCATTAATAAGCCTTCAACAGATATTTGTGTGTAGAGACAAAGCTAAAACAATGAGTAGTGATTTCGTGTTTTAAAGAAATAGTTCGTCGACAGACTTACACCAAAAATGATGCTGTTCGTGCCGGATAGTGTATTAAGTACACTATCGGTTCTGAACCTTTTGAAAAGTGTATAAAATTAAAAAAACTTTTTGGAAATCCAACCGAGCGATGCGGACGTGGGCGTAAGTTTTTCCGCTGATTATGCCCACATCCACACTGATACTCACCCTCATGCCCACACTTACCCACACAGGAAGTGGGGTATGGGTGCGTGTTTGTGTATAGAAGTAACTTTTCCTTACGCCGCACCCACTCATTCCTACACTTAGGCCACAGCACAACACGCTTACACCCACGCACACACTATCCACTCAAACCCATACATCCACGCTCACACCCACCCACACCTACACCCACATCCGCATACACATCTACACCCACACTCACACACATGCACATCCACACCCACAGCCACACTCACCCACACACCATCCACTCACACCCATACACCCATACCCGCACCCACACCCACACCCACACCCACACCCACACCCCTCACCCTTGATAATCCTGCATCAACTCATAATTCACTGATAAGTGTCTCTTGTGATAGTTTTCTTATCTTTTAGAGAACGATAAACACGTGTCAACGTTACTCTCGCATTCGCCTATTTCTTTTTTTTTGCTTGTGCCATAAGTATACGCTCTATACAATATTCGAAAAATTTTCTTTTATCTCAAAAAGTAACTCCTTCCTGAAGGTGATATTACACATAATTAAAATAACTTTTCGAATAGATTTTTTCTTCTACATCAAAGGGATTGAAAGGAAGTTGAGGCAAGTCGAACCCCATCGAATTCAACAAAATCGCTAGATTATCGAGATCATGTCGAAAAAAATTTGTTTCCACACATATCTACTTATGATTATTACTCTACTACTGATGTTTTAGAAACATTATTAATTCAATCGATAGTGTAATTGAAAATGTTAATGAGGTCACCATCCGTTTTCATCGATAAAATTCTTAGATGTTTCATATTTTTATTTAGATTAATTATGTACGTTTCTCAAAATTCAATATATCTTTTTATTCAATGTGCAAAAAAAACAAAGATATGATGAAAATTATATGGATTTCAGATAACTGTATTTCGTATATCTAATTAGGATATTTTAAATTATTGAGTAAGTTAATTTTTTTTTGCTATTAACTGTTGTAAAATTGTCTGTCTTAAGGTTAAACATCTAACAGAAATTAAAGAATGACATATATTAGTTTGTTTGAGAAAGAAAGAAATCATGTAAATAGAAGCATAATACATGAAAAGATACATTTATAAATGATAGCAAGGATTAAAAGTGCTATTAGAATAATTTTCTATTAAATTGCAACTCATTTTACTACTAGACTTCTCATATATGCAATTATACAATCTCTATTTGATATTTAAGGTCCAGAATACAAACATGGTATTTTTCTCAAAAATTATGCTATGAGTAGTAATGATCAGCGTTTAAAAAAACGTGTAAGATCAGCTACAGAAAGTTTTATACTATGTTCTCTTCTAGAAAATGAATTTTTACTGATTTCATTTTCATTTGAATAAAATTATTTCATATTGTTACATTGAGTAGTAATTAGAATAAACTTTTCTTTTAAAATTTTATGTTTACAAATGATGAAAAACTAGTTAACAATTATTATTTTCTGATCTGTACATAGTACTTATTCGTTTGTCTTGTATTTTACATGAAAAAACTTTTAGAATATAAAAAGCTATATAGTAAATAAAATTCAATTACATAATATTAAATATTATTAGTTTGATTTTTGTGGAATTAAAACTTAACAGAAATGTTTTGTTTACTTAGAATGCTTTTCAATAAATTAGGGGAAAATTTTTTTTTACTTAACTTGTATTTAATATTACTTTGTATTTTATTGGGTACCCTTTTTGAAATTTAAAACGTGTATAATATGAGCGAATACTGGTAGATATAGTCTCATATCGGATGTGGGTGTAGGTATGAATAAAGGCCAGAAATACATCCACGCTCAGTTTTGTTTGAGTAAGAAGGCATAGTAGACATTGAAGTAATAGGAGAATTTAAGATAGTAGCTCACGGATTATTCGATTGATTGATAAATAATTGAAAGTTAGAGGAATTATTAATTGTGTATTCAATACGGTTCTTGTCATCAAATTTCTCAAGATTAGATTCAAAGTATTCATTTTATTTCAACAAAGACTCAGACAAAAAGCTCTTTATTTAATTAAAAACAAACAGGCATAGAATGTGTTTGTTACTTTAATGTTTTGTAGCAACGAACATCGATCAATGAATCATGAAGAAATCAATAAAATCCATAAGATTCGAATATTTGCTTAGTGGTCATGGTTAAAAGTAAAACTGATTTATATACAAATGTTTCAAAATAATTTGACACGAGTCATATAAAAACTTGCTGAATGATCTAGCATTGCTGCAACTAAAAAGCAGAGAGTAGCATATTGAACGAACATCGATTATTCCATAATTCATACCATCAACATATCTTCCAAACGCTTGTCAATCCGTATACTTGACAGAACTAATTCAATATTGTGAAAGTAATTTTTCATTTTGATAGAAAATGGGTGTGGGTGTGGGTGTGGGTGTAAAAGTGAGCAAATTGTCGAAACGGAACAAATACCCACACCCTCACACCTACACCCAGCCACCCACACCCACCCACCCTTATCAGCACCGATGAGCAGCTGTACCAAGAAACCAAAATAGTACATACTATCAGTTACTTTGGTAAATACCCAAGGGGGCTAAAAACTAATGAAGATGGATAATAAAAAGTACATAATGTCAACAATACGTGTCAGCTCCTGTCTGAAGAGTCCTCAGTATTTTCCATCCCTGATCATCGTCACAAGAAGAGTCATGCAAACCACGTCTTGACTAGTCCAAAATGTCGCTGAACCTCATAATGTCTCGTCCATTTGTCTATGTATCGGATTCAGACTAGTCGATAAAATATAAACAATAGAAAAAATGACAAAAGTGAGTTGGAATATACAACCCGATAATACTCAATAATACAGGAATACCAAAATCTTATGGCACGTCGTACAAAAGAACTGACGCCTGTTTAAATTCTCTCAGCATCAGAAACACCGTCGTTCACCAACTAATACAAATAAAAACTGGTTTTTCGAAAATGCGATGAATGCTGTCAAACTTCTTTCAGCAACTGTGTGAGTTAGTCAGAAAAATGTTCTATACCTGCCATGACTAGCCTAACTTTTATAATATATCGTCCTTTATTACTGATTCAGAGTATTGTTGAATTCCTTAAACTCACTTGCCTTGTACGACTTTGTGTGACCAATTCTTAGAGTGATACAAAGAATAAGAAAAAACAATGGAAGTAAAATTTTTCAATATTTGCCTAGCTTCTTGATAATGAATTGTGCACGATAAGATGCATTCAGCACATGGAGAAGATAATAGAACCGACATCATTTTGTTACCTATGTTTATCTAAAAGTCAACTAACGTTACAGATAGGTGTCAAAACAATTTTTTGTCATATTTACTGATGTTTTTCGCCGACTGCAACTTTGCTGAAAGAGATTTTTTTTACTGATAACGAATTTCGCCGAATGAATTTATAAGCGAAAACTACTAAATCCAATAAAACTAGAGATACACTGTCTCCAGTAATTGAGGTGTGAGTGTGATGGGAAGTCGGTGTGGGGAGAGGGTTTGGGTGTGAGTGTGTGGTTATGTTGATGGAGGTGTAGGTGTGAGTGGGTGCGGGTGGGTACGGGTGTGAGTAAGCAATAAACAGCCACTCCTACACCCACACTCAAACCAAAAGGCAAGTCTGATAGTTCACAAACTTGTCAAATGCATTGTCGTGTATCCTCGTAAAAAATTCTAACATTAATGCCTGGACAGGTCAGATAACTAGGCATCGATCATGTCCATGGATCAACAACTTCAATGAATGCCTAATAACGAGGGCGCGAAACGGGTCGCCCGGTCCAATAAGACTTTTTTGCCGGACCAGGCGAGCCATGCTTTTTGCCGGGCCGGGCCAGCCCGACACTTTTATTGTTTTTTTTTCAACTTTTTAGTAAACTAGATGCTCATTTTAAGAACTCGAAATTATCATGAATGTTTTATGATAGAAAAAGTATCAAAGATTCAATCCAGTGACTTGAAAAACAAATAAATGTTATTTTGAATGGTGAAACGAAAACTCGTTTTGGTGTATTTCCAAGTTTATTGATTAAAGCGGCCATTTTCATCAATTAAAATCTGTTACTTTGATTCAAAATCACAGTCGTTGCATTTCTTTCGTTAAA
>CAJNOL010005819.1:0-10628 GCA_905250125.1 Rotaria sordida | reverse complement strand
TGGAGACGTTTTGTGCCTCAAACCATCAGAGGATGGAGGAGAAAATCACAAAATACGACCACGATTGAAAAAATCGATTTTTAGGATATGATCCGAGAAGTCGAAAAAATGGAGCCCTTGCTATTTTCTTATAGATAAATGAAAATGAGTTGATATTTTGGTTTCCTAAGTAACTTTTTATGGGCTTTCGAATGAGATGATCAAAGTCGAAATCTAAAATTTTTCTGCCGCCACCTCTCCCTTATATTGGTCGGTTTTCTGGCGGACTCTCTCTTAAAGCTTTGGATTTATTGTTCAGTCTGAAATATGCCGCGGCCATTTGAAGACAGATTGCTCCATTGAGAATATCTCCAAGTGATGAAGGTAAATTACGCGGTTATTTCCATTGCTTCTTCCCAATGATTGAATGCCTCAACGAATTTTTGTTGCTCTGAACAAATGTGACCCACGTATAATAGACGCCGTTTTTCAGGAATATCATTGTCAGACTGTTCCTTGTTCATCAACGGTTCGAGCTCAGAAAGTGTTTGATTTACTCGTTGGTCAGAAACATGTAGGTTTATATGGGAAGAAGAAGTAACAGCGGCAAACCATGATGATGTAAATTGTGCCATTTGTGGCTCAATCGATTTCAAAGCATCTGCAAAAGCTTTCGATGGCAATTCTTTTTCTTGTATCATGACACTAACTTGCTCTTAACATAACATGAATAAATCTTTTTAATTTGTCATCAATCGAGTTATGTTTTAATAGTATTTGAAAATATTGAATGCCTTTATTACAGTCACCATTGAGAAGTAGAAATCCGCCAAAGCATAGTAAAGACAATGCATCTTTAATGTCAAAAGATATTTGTTCTTGAGTCTGTTTGTCCTTGGCATAAAAAAAGTCATTAAGTATATCGAATAAAAGGCAGATGGACATTTCATTCGGACGACTAACATTAGTGCACTATTTCACCATGAAGGAGTGTAAGGCAGGCTTCTTATCAATAAGTTCTTTCATTCGACCATCCTTCTTATAAGCAGTGATAACAAACAATTGTGTGACATCAACAAGAAAGTACTTTAGAAGTTCTATCAATGGCCTAGCACGACTAAGAGAATTTGCTGTGACCATTTGTTTGAACACAATAAATGGCACCCGTTTGTCGCAAACTTGATATAGATACGTTGTAATTTCGTCTATGAATTTTTGCACATTTTTATCTCCTCTACAACTGGTTAATTCCAAATCGACAACCCAATAGCAAAAGTCTTTTTCAACAGAAACTACTTTGAATACTGAGGACATACCGAAGAGGGTGTGGGTGCGGACCTTCTTTTCACATACACCCACACCCACACCCTCCTAGAAATGAAAAAATAATCGAGAAAATTACATATTTTAATATCATCTGTTGTCCGTTAGAAATCTATGGGTTGATCATCGACATTTTTTTTTCTAAGTCGCTGTTATTAGTCCTCCTTTTTTTTTAGTTTTTAATAAACAAGCAAATATTTAAAGAGAATAAAGTTTCATCGTTTTCTTTTTTTAAATAAATGATAATTCATATTGATTGTAATAAAATATTTCAAACTGTTTCACCGAAATCATTATTTTATGGAATAATACTATTAAAATCGAATTTATTTGTTGATGTATTTTCTGTACTAGTATTTGCTAGGTTATTATTTGAGTCAAATATTGATAAACGATGATAACGACATTAATTAAATACATCAATTTTATTTGTAAACACTCGTTTTTCTATGTTTGAAAATTCCATGTTTGAGTTTCTTGTAAGACGATGTTGAACACGTTGATAAATAGATGAAATATCCATTATATTAGATTTTCTCTATTATAGCTCAAGATAACGTTTTTATAGTTTTAATAATTTTAATGCATATAACTACATCATAACTTGTTTAACACGTAAAGTTAGAGCAGATTTAACAGCAATAAGAACTTAAGTTTTTTTTTTAATATAAAAAATATATATATTAAGTTCTTACTAAGAAAAATAACGAACCATCATTCTCGAATGTTTTCCTTTCGTTTCTGATATATCAAACAAATTATCTGTTCATTCTCGTTGAAGACTAATAAAACATGTTAGAAATTCGAGAGATGGAATACTAACGAGAAAAAAAAAGAGTGATCCATTAACGAGGGAGTACATTCACTTTCCATTTGTCCGAGCTTCCTGGAAAAAAGCTCATTAAAAAAGTTATTTTAGATTCAGAGTTCTCAGGTGCTGTCTTCCATGATATGCTAAGGGGTGATCCATAAATAATGGCACATTTTGTATTTCGTGTTTTTCTTGTTTCAACCAAGTATTATTATACAGAGATTGATTCCTTGAAAGTATGTCGAAGACAGCCAAAATTAGGCTTATTCTTCTAATTTCATTCGAATACAGAGTCGTATTCTCAATATGAGCATTCAATGTAATGTACCATTTGTTTCTATTCAAACTATAAAAATGTAGATTCAAACGATTACGTTTTATTGGACTTTTACCAAAGTTTCTGAATATCCCAAAACTTCTAATTCAATACCATAATCTTTGTAAATTTTCGAAAACAACATTATTTTCCTGAGCAACGGCTGTTGATGTGAAAATTGTTTGAACATAGCTAAAAGATAGAGCTTTTTGCGTGCTACAAAATGGTTAATAAGTTAATTCTTTTATTCGATCACTTTTTTTAAATAATAAGTTTAGATTAAACATTCTAATGTAATGCTGTAGAGAAATGAAAGAAGAATCTTTTGAGACTGAGCACAAATTTCTAAAATGAAAGTTAGCCGAGAAAAACAAGAAATATAAATTGTGGCCATTATTTATGAGTCACCAGTTAGAATCACAATAGTGGAAAATGGTTCTAATTATAAACCCTGTTTCTTTGAGATCAGGAGTGCACCAAATCGTTATGTCTTACCATAGTCCTAGTAACTACATAATTGTTTATCTCGGTAAAAAATAATGAGAGTTTCATATAGAGAAACAGTTCCTAAACAAGTCCATCTTGTTACAACATCATCTATATGGATATTTTCTAACTTTTGGTTATCGAAATTATAGTAACAGAAAAATGACAACTTTCAATCGAAATAGCTAATAAATAAAAAAAACTTAAAGTGAAAACTCACCAAGGATTCTACGCATGCGATGCCATGCTATTTTATCTGGAATCCAATCTTGTCCTGTTGAAGATTCAAAAACTTTTGTGTCATTCCGAGACATGAATTTCTCCGACAATTTAAACGAGTTTCCAACGACGCATCATTCTCCAAATTATCACGAAACAAATCACAAAATTCTGTTACCACGAAGAACACGTAAGGTACGAAGGGTGAATGCATACCCGAAAGACTACATAAATACCGTGTTTCACCTGTATTAACAAATGGTTTTCCTGTGTTTGTTTTTTGTTGCACAATGTTGATGATATAAACAAAAAAGAAAATATTGCATCGAATGAATCGAAGCCCGGTAGGGAACTAATATTAGTATTCAAGAAACTATTGAGTAAATATAGAATTGATGTCTGAATATTTGACTTGAAGATTGTGAACTATAGATATACAGATGAAAAAAAAATAATAAGATCATTGTTTATTATTTTGTTTACTCATATTGTTCATTACACGTGAGCATTCTTTGTCGCCCTCCTTTAAATCAACATTGAAAGACGACAATATTACAACGAAGCAAAAAAAAAACATCCAATGTATATGTCCTTACAAGTTCAGAAGATTGAGAAGTGAAGTTCATGTATTTAGTTTTGTTTCTAGGAAATTTTTTTTTTCCTATTGTACTTATAAAACAAAGTTATATTTGATGTTAATTCATCATCTTCTAGTAATAAATGAGATTCTTTCTCACATTAAATGAAAGAAAATATTATCTAGATATGAATGAGTTTCATTATTGTTTGAAACATGTATAGATTAAGAAAATACAAATCTCAATAAAATCTATAAACTATAATCTTTAGTAATGTAATCTATTTCTTTCAGATTAATATATTTTACGTAATAATGACTTAGCAACTTGTCTGACAAATGTAGTAGTGACAATAAATACATGAAAATTAAGTAGAAATATAGATCATTAAAAAGGCCTAATAATTTTGAAACATGATACCATTTTTTGATTAGAAACTATGGCTAAATCAAGAGGATTATCATTTATCTTATAAAAGAAAAATATTTAGATGAATAAAGAATGTATGAAATATTGGAAGATAATGACTAAGAACTAAATTATTTATATATATATTCATATTAAACGAAATATATTTTATATTTGTTAAGAATTTCTACCACAATATAAAATAGCTATTCTAACAATTACTTTTATTCTCATACCTTCTACACATATTTAATTAAAAGGTAAGAAATTCTACTCTATCTAATTCAACATAACAAATCTTAGGTTTAGAACTAATTTTGTTTGATTTTATATATAGAAATGAAAAAATATTTGGGAATAAAAGTTATCTAGATAAACAATAAATCTTAATATGAATACTTCATATAATCTTGTTGTCTTGTTCATAATACCAATATTTGAAACAAATAACAATATAGACAGGAATATATCTGGGCAAATTAAATATAATTTCGTATGTACACCAACCATATTGACATACTCATTTGCAATGGATGGGAAAAAAAAGATATTTTGCTTCTTTCTCTCATAACATGAGCCAATTTTACTAAAAAATTGACATCTGATTCATCTCATGATACATTAGACGGTCGCCTTTTTTTCTTCGCCGGCAATACTGCCGTGTTTCTACGGTTGACTTGAACGAAAAGACGAGAGAGGGTCAAAAAAAATATGAATGTCATACGTGTCAACTCGCTTTTTTCATCCGTATGATTCAATTTTATTGAAGACGCTAAATCTCAATACAACAAAAACAAAAACGAATGTATGGTTAAACTGAAAAGTAATTAGTTGAGTTAGTATAATGTTTTTAATTGATAATAAGTCCTTTTGTCTAAACCATTAAGTTTCTTTAATTTATATAATTAATGAAAAAAGAGAAAATGAAGATTTGTATTGATTAAATATAAATTTTTGATTCAGAGTAAAAAAAAAAATTAAATATTTTCCGTAATGGTTCACTCGCTTTATTTCTTAAAAAATAATTCCAGATCATTTAGTGTTTTGTAAAAATTATTTAACATTTATTTTATCATGTTTCCTATGACGTTTTCATTCATCTTTATCTATATACAGATGGTCACGTTCTATACTGCAGCAAATGTTCAACTTAATTTTAGTTTCACAACAAATGCAATATCATCATTGTCAATTTGTTCTTGTTCATTAATATTATTTTTTTCTTCATTCATGCGTCCTCTTGATATGTATCAAATAAAGACATTTGTTCTAAAATAATCAGCCATATTCACAATTCGTTTGTTGGCCACAATTTCAGTTATATCGTGGCCAGCATATATTCATTCATTTGCTGTTCGCTTTTCGATCGTTTATTCTACCGAACTACTAAAATTTTCATCCGGTAAAAATTAAAATCAAATTTTAAAAAATCTTATTGATCTTTTTTTTGGTTTCTTTTAGTATCAAAATGCCTAGCTATTTATGTTAAACGTATGCACAAGTTCAATGATTGATTTTAATTATCACTCGTTGTTTTGGGGTTTCTTTTTATTTAAATGTAGGATTATTTTTTTTTTCTTTGGTCATTGATTATTGTTTTTCTTTTCTTTCTATTCACTGTTATTATTATCACTAAAAACCACATTTTTGATTTTTAAAAGAAAAACAAATGATATTTGATATTAAAGTAACATGTCATAAGTAATCGAATTTTTCTTTATTTATTCTCAAACAAAATGATACAACTAAAAGTTGACATTTTTAGATCCTTAACACGTTGTTGTGTATATGATGTTTATTTTAAGACTTAGATCGCACTGACTAATATCAAACACACTTAACTGATCTTTTATACACAAAAGTAGAAGATATATATAGATCTGAGATGATGGAATATACCAAGAATAGATATGATACAGTTGGAAATATACGTGAGTGACATATGACAACAGAAGGAAAGAAATAGATATATATGAATAGAAAGAAAAAGAACGAACACACACATATTATATAACACAATTCTCTTATAGCACATCCTTATTATGTGCCATAACAAACATAATGTGAAACTTCAGAAATAATATAAGAAAAATTACATGGGTATAAGATCATAATTATACGGCATAGAAAAGTTGCATCTATAACTGAACGCTCTCACCTGAATATTGTTTAGCCGAGCAGACGGATAGAATTCGGCATAACGTGTAATCAAAAATAAAGATAATCTGATCAAACATGCAAACTGAGTATGATATGCAACACTCCCAATTACGCTAGGTCCATAATTAAGACACCAGAACCAAAGATATAAAAAAACCTCATATATTATTGGACCATAACACGCTTCAATTATCAACCGATTAAATGTCATTGGAGTGATAGGACCAGTGTTAAATGTCCATCTGAAAATTAAAGCAGCAGAAATATAAATGAACATCAATAAGAGTTCTAACAGGATGAATATAAGCAAACGATGAATACGAGCATCTAATGATCCTTCGTTAAATTGTTCAGGATAACGATAAGGCCACGCTACGATAAAATAATTTTGTGTATGGTAGCATATTAATAATTGAGATGGATATAATATCAAAAAGAATAGTGTGAGCAAAAATAATATTAATATTGTATAATAAAAGTGCGCACTTAGCCAATGTGTAGCAGTATTGTAACATTCATATTCCAATTGTTTCATGTTGGTAGCTAGCATTCTAGTCGATTTATTGATAAAATGAAAACAATATAATGAGACGCCTAGATTAAACAATCATGACCGTCCAATAACCTCTATCTATATTGCAATTGTTTTCGCTTATTTTGTTGGTCAAGCAATGGTCACTCTTTTCACCAATCATTCCATCAAATAAAAAAAGCTCATTATGACAAACTGGAAATAGATACAAGCAACATAAATGACGATTCATTTATTGAAGAAAGACGTAATCAAAAGCAATTAGGTGAAAGCGCAGATTGAAATAAATATGTAATGAAAGAGTATAGAACTGCGACAAAAAACATTTTATTTTTGATTTCAAACTCTTAACAATTTACAACTGTCATCATCAGAAAATCATTAGAAAAGAACAAAGTTAAGCTATATATATATCTATACAAAACAAGGCATAAAACAGAACAGAACATAGAAAAAAAAGAAAAGAAAAAATATTACAATATCATTAATTTAAAGTTTAGTGAAGTTGTAATTGTGTTAGCTTTGATATATAAATTGATATTGTAATATTTTTCTTTTTTTTTTCTATGTTCTGTTCTATGCCTTGTTTTGTATACATATATATATATATGGCTTAACTTTGTTCTTTTCTAATGATTTCCTGATGATGACAATTGTAAATTGTTGAAAGCTTGAAATGAAAAATAAAATGTTCTTTGTCGCAGTTCTATATTCTTTCATTACATACTTAATCAAAAGCAAATTAACTTTTAGATTATATATTTGCATTCATGTTTATATATGCAGTGAAAACAAATATTATAACTGGATGTTATTCATCTATCAACAAAATACTAAACTTATTAGCATATAATACAATGATAATATGTAGAATTTAATCTTCAATTATAGAATGCATTCAAAAAAAAGTCATTCGATGGATAATACAAAAACAATGCATATCGTGAGTTCTATATCTTCCTTTTTGTTTAAGTAGATTAATTCACTATAGTCAAGACTCACTTATAATAATTGTATAATTTAAGAAAAATATCACAAAGAAGACTACAACTGAAAGTAATAAAAGAGATTGATCATTATAATTAATTTCGGTAAATTGATTCTTGTCAATGTCATGCCACTTGACATATGATTGTCACTTTATATTGGAACTTTTGTACCCTCATCTTTTTCTCTTCACAGATACATACCATATTACAGCAGACTTTTCTGTAGACATGAACCATCAAGGATAGATTTTCATGTTAAGGAGTGCGTTTCTGCAAAATATATCAACTGAATGGAAGAAAATCTATTTCGCAGATGATTTTCCTATTGTTGCTTATAGAAGTCTTAGATTTTCTAGGAAAAATGGTTTGAAACATCATAATATTTTGGTTGTCAGATATTCTATATGCCTAAAATCTTGCCTCTACACGAAGAGAAAAATATGTTCTTCCAGATGAAATAAGTTGATGTGTGTCTCAGATTTTAGTTGAATACCGATTCAAGGTGAAAAATCTTGAGGATCGATATAAAATATATTGAGATTCTTGGAAGCTTTCTTAAAGGATCAAAATAGTTGAATTTCTTCATTCTTTGTGACTTATTCTTTTCTCGGCATTCGAGCTTCTCTATTTCTCACAATTATTTACTAGGCATTTTGTATGTATTAGTACACAATAAATGGTCTCAATCATTTGTACTTTATGAAAATCAAATACATATTTTATTGGCTCTGTTAAAATGACTTCGTTTCTTCTCTTCTCATTCACAACATTTTCTTCATGATTAAATAGTAGTTATGAGATAAAAACCTTTGTCAAACCTTTATTTTTTTTTAAAAAACACAATAACATACAACAATAACCAAATAGATCAAACTAAAGAGAATAACCAAAGGAACACCAAATAAGATAAAAAAATACACAATTCTAATTTTTTTACTTTCCTCGATGTTACAGCAATATTTTATAAAATAACCTAGTATCTCAATAACAATTCCAAAAATAACACTTAATAGCAACCCGAAGGGATTGGGAAGGTTGGTGTCAAGTACAACAGCATTTAATAAGTTTAAAATACATATAGATGTAATAGCCGTTAGCATAAAGTCCCGTCGTTGTTTAATCATGTGATAATACTGTTGTGTTTGATGTGTTAAATGTTCACGATTTGGATTTATAAGTGATTTAAATGCACGTATTATTGTCAACAAAATAATGATAATACATGATACGATGAAAAGAAAAATACGTGTTTCTGCTGGAATAGCATCAATATTATCACTTACATAATGTTCATAATCTTTCTAGAAAAACAGATATAAGGCAATTATACATTGTTATTCTTATAGACTTTTAGAAACGTACTTTTACTTGTTCGAATACTGTTTTATACATTATTGTTGATTGACAAACTTTATATAACAAAAGATGATTCTTTATTTTATTTTGTTGATAAGTTATTAGTGATTTTATCTGATAAAAAACTAGATGTAGGTTTTTGAAGAAAAATCTGTTGGACAAAATCTTTTTTTTTTCAACAGTGCTTATGAAGAATTTAATATTTGTTGTTAAAAAATTTATTTATTTATAATGCAATAATCTTCTTTTTATTTTTTATTTTTTATTTTTGAAAAAGAAAACAAATTTGAGCATAAATAAACAACGGGCAAAAAAATCTTTTTTTTTATTCTATTCTCTTGTATCGATTTGATATGTATAAAAATATTTATATAATACCAATTCGATTAGCAACGTCAAGTGCATCATGATCAGCTTTGAGTCTAACATAAGCTTTCTTTTCGCCGTCACGTCGAATTAATTTATTGACTTTTTTAGCATCAATATCATACATTTTTTTAACAGCTTGTTTAATCCTTGGTTTATTAGCCAGCAGTGTCCAAGGACTGAGAAATAGGAATTCCTAATTTGCAGAGGAATTGTCATCGTAGCTATGATAATTCCTTGGGGAAATGGGAATTGACCATTATTTCCATCACAGTTCCCTCATTCATGAAAGTCAAGATAATGCTTTTTTTGCAATAATTTTCGTACTCATACGTTCATGTGCACAAATTTCTTGATGAAAACGAGTGTAAGAGTAATAAGTACTGTGGATATGATATTTTTTTAATTTTAGCATTCAAGAAAATGTCAGGGAACTGAGTAGGAATTCCTATTTCTCAGTCCTTGGACACCCCTCAAATATTTTGGCTTGCCATACGATATAAAATTTTGATTGTCATGAAGTATTGTTTAAATTTTGTTTTTGATAAACATGTACGTAGACGAATATTGTTTCGAAGGATATTTAATTCTTCGGAATGCATCTTGGATGTGATAAAAGTTCTGCGACATCTTTTGTTGTGCATACACGTCATTGCAAACGAATAGGATGTGGGTGTAGGTGTTTCTGTTCTCTATATCCATCCCCACACCCACACTAACACCCACCCTTTTAGGGTGTATATATTTGCACTATTTCGTATTTTTATTTTGATCATATGTTTTATATGCCTTAAAAACGTTTTCGGTATATTCTTTTTTCCATTTGAATCTTGTTAACTTATTCTTATTTTGTTTAAAAATAAATACAGTAAAACCTCTCTAATCTGAACACCTTCGGGACCAGTAAAAAGCGTTCATAATAAGAAGGTGTTCATAAAGGAGAGGTCTATTTCCAGCAAAAATCGATTTTTGGGACCGGCTAGAAGCGTTCGTAATAGCGAGGTGTTCATTAAGGAGGGGTGTTCACATATAGAGGTTTTACTGTAATCATCTTAATGTGAAGAAAGACTTTTTATGCAAACTAAAAGTCGCAATAAGAAAGAAA
>CAJNOL010005817.1:0-10632 GCA_905250125.1 Rotaria sordida | reverse complement strand
TATTATCGATTTCAAAATCTATTCGATTATGAATTATCTAAAATGTGAAAAAATCATCGTAATCTTGTTAAAGATCAAGGAATGACTACAACATTAATTAATATACTTGAACAACGTCTCAATAATATTACTAATCGTTGGAGAGGCGTTTATAATTAAAGAATTGATTATATTCTTCAAAATTCTTATGATGAATTAAATTAGATAAATATGAATGAAATTGAACAAACAATGAAAATGATTGGAGGTTCATCTTCAATTTTTATTGATACAACACATCAATTCTCTGATAAACAATTGCAATTATTAAGTCGTGGACCAAGTTATGTACCATCACGTTTAATGTATATCTTATTTCCAAATAAATCTATGGATGACATTGTCAAAAAACAATTTGCACCATTAAAACATGAATTAATGAGGTCAAGGGAATTTATCCAAACACGCTAGCCAAAAAATTGCGACTCGCTTCACATAGACCAAATAATGCAATATAGTGGGAGTACCATTAGACCACCCTATACTCTATAATGGGGATACCCTTGGGTCCTCAAGTCCTATTTTTGAAAAACATTTGTTTTTCGAAAATTTTTTTTTAATGCAGAAACAGGCTTTTTGAGAAAAAATAATTTTTTTGGAAACACCCAAAATTTTGTTTGAAAAAAAATTTTTTATACAGAAACTGATATTTTAAGAAAAAAAATTTTTTTCAAACAAAATTTTGGGTGTCCCAAAAAAATTGTTTTTTCTCAAAAAGTGTGTTTCTGCATAAAAAAGATTTTCGAAAAAACAATTTTTTTCAAAATTGGACTTGAGGACCTAAGGGTGTCCCTAATTTAGGCCTTAAGGACCCAAGGGTACCCCCGTAGTATAGGACTTAATGACCCAAGGGTACCCCCATAGTATAGGACTTGAGGATCTATGGGTACCCCTATAGAGTAGCTCTATAGGGTAGCCCTTGAGGACCTATGGGTACCCCTACAGATAGTTCGGTTCGTTCAAATGAGCTGTTCTAACAGTTCAGCTCATATGAAATGAGCTCTTTCAAAAGTACGGTTCGCTCAAATGAGCTGTTTTGACAGTTTAGCTCATTTGAAATGAGCGGTTCGAAAAGGTCGGCTCGTTCGAGTGAGCTGCTCGAACAGTTCAGCTCATGTGAGATGAGCTGTATGAGAAAGGTCAGTTCGCTCAAATGAACTGTTTGAACAGTTCAGTTCGTCTCAGTGAGCGTTTTCAACGACTCATTAGTTGTGTGCTTGAGCTGAGCTTGAGTACCCCTAAGTCTTACTATTAGTAGGTATCCTTGGGCCCTCTAGTATACGATGAACCAAGGGCGCCCCCAACAGGTTGTATATGATGAACCAAGAGTACCCCCAATATATCGTATATGTTGACTCAAGGATACCCCATTATATCGTATATGATGATCCAACAGTACCCCCATATGTAGCATTCGATGACCGAGGAGTACACCCATTATATGGTAGTGGATGACTCAAGGGTAGCCGCGTTATATAATCGATGATTACTTGTCGATGACCTCGTTTTAGAGTGTATGAAGACTTACGGGTACTTTCATAAATGTTTATTAACTTTTATGAATTTTTAAGAAAAATTTTGTTTTACAATTAAACATGCACTTTAACTTTAAATTTTTTAAAGTTAAAGTGCTACTTTAAGCATTAAAGGTTAAAGTCCCCCCTAGTTTTTAGAGGTTTTTAGCTTTATGAAACGATGATTTTTAAAAGATTTTTCAGGTCTATACAAGGATGATTTTTGAAGGTTTTTTGCGATATATTTGAGGGGTCTATGAATCTTGCGCACGGTGAACCTTGCGCACGGAACGTTGCGCACAACGAATCTTGCGCACAAAAATTTACGCACACGAATCTTGCGCCCGTGAATATACGCACGAGTAATTTGTGCACTGACTGCTTGCGCACGATAGAAAATTCATATTTTGATATTCGACAGCGAATCAAAATACAAAGATGTAACAGAAGCAACAAAATAAATATTGTATTTACAAAAATTATATAATAATTAGTGACAAAAAACACGAAATAAATTTTTGTTTGTTGTTATTGTACTAAAGAACAATATTGTGAGCTAGAGCAGTAATTTGATTGATAATATCTTGATAAGGATTTGTAACTAGATTGTGCAAACGTTTATCGAGGTATTGGTATTTTTTCTTTTTAGCAATTGGTTCACCAGCATTAACTCGACAGATCTTCGTATGAATGTGTGAATCTTCTTCTAATATTAATTTATCGATAAACTTCCATAAAGTTGGATGTGAACATTGAAAAACACATTCTAAAATCAGAATATTGTCTGTTAATACAAAGTAGATTTTTATTTGACATTTACACTTACTGATGCGTCTATTCCACGCCTCTGCTGAATTGTTTGTTCTCATTTGTAGATTTTTCGTTCGTTCATGAACGTTCCAAAATTCAGCAGCAAATAATGGTCGTGTACGTGAGCCATTAGCACGAATTCTGCCGATATAGTTGTCCTCGAAATAATCTAACATGCTTTGAAATGTATCACCGAGATGAGTACTAAGTTGTGTAAATGCATCAGTAACTTCATCTGGATGAATAAAAGCTAATGCTGCAATCTTATGAATACCATGGGCAAAATCAATATCATCTTCATATTGCTTTTGCAAGCCTTGAGCCTGAAATAAAATGTACGTAATATGGGCGAAGTTATGTATTTTACCATCATATTATTAATCATACCTGCAATTGTCGATGTATACTTTGTCGTAAATGGAAATAACATCCAGATAAAGACGCTTGTGGAAAACTAGTTGAAAAAACATTCATAACTGCCTTTTCGAAATCTATCATTAGATTTTGTGGGTTCCATGCTGGTGCAAATTCTAAAATTTTATTGATCATATTTTGATATGTGTTGGTGGTCTTTCGTTGAAGTAAACAAAATGCTACTGGAATAACATGTTCACGATGAACAGCATGAATTACATATAATTGGTAGAATATATTTGGAACGATTTGGAATAAAACAAAAACTTTTGATTAATATGCAAGAGCTCAATTAAAACTAATGTAATATACCTCAAATGTTCTATCAGTGCAAAAATCAATAGAAGATTCCAGGATTGTAGCTTGTTCAGAGCTACAAAAGATTAGTAGCCGATCAGGACCTAAACAAAAATATTAAAGTATGTTATTTATCGAACTCTCTAGAAAATATCTCTCATAATGTCATCAATGGAAGCATGCATTCTTACCTGGTTCTGTATCAATGCGTAAAAAAATGTCGTTTCGTTTTGTTATTTGTAAAACCGTAGGAATATTAAGAAAATTAACATCATTTGGTACTTGTGGTAAGTCATTTTTTTTTCGTTGTTTTTGAATTGTTCGTTTAACATGATCTAATGGTGGTAATCGTATACGTGCTGCATCAGATAATTGTGATACACAATGTGACAAAACTCTATCTGTTGATTCTTGAGTATTATATGTGCGATCGACAATATTTTCACGAAATTTTCTAAGTGATATTTTAATTTGATCACGACTACAGCTTGTTGTATGATTACCATTTTGTTTCAATATTTTCACATGTGTTGAAGTAATAGTAGAATTACATGTGTGTATCCGATAATGGCAATTAAAAGTTTTATGATTTTCACAACGCCAATAGGTTTTGTCGTCGGTTCGACGATCTTGTATATAACAGTAACCATCTATTATCATTAATGGGCGATCTTTTGTGGTAACAGTAAATTCAACAGGAGTGCACATATTGCTGTATAACTTGGAATTACTTAGATTACGAATGATCATTTTTACATACGCAACATTTTATTTTTAAAGCGAGCTCATCTTGATGAGATCAAAATATAAAAGAAATCATGTCTAATATATAGGATTTATGATTATGCGGATGATATAATTATTCATCCGTGTATATTTTAGTGTCTTAATGTACATGACAAAGTCAATTAAAGATGATCAAAAAATAATTTTTTTATCCAGTTAATGAGCTTATGGATATAATCATTTATTTTCTTAACAGTATTTTAATTAAACCTATTTCGGATATTTTTATTTGAACTTTCTACCCACTTGGACTTTTATTGTCTTGCCGCTCATAAATATGAATTTTTTATCTCGTGCGCAAATTGCTCGTGCGTATATTCACGTGCGCAAGATTCGTGTGCGTAAATTTCTGTGCACAAGATTCGTTGTGCGCAACATTCCGTGCGCAAGATTCGCGGTGCGCAAGATTCGGGATCCCATATTTGAGAATTGTTCTTGGAGCTTCATAGGATATATCTAAAATATGCTTTGGATGTTTTTCAGGTTTATCCAGAGATAACTGTTATTCATTTTTGAGTTAAGCACAATGTATTATCTGACATTACTAGATTTTCGAGAGAATAATATATATTAAATCTGATTTTACAAGGAGTATAATATTTCATCTGTAATCTTTGAAATATTTACTAATCTTAATAATTGTATATTCTTTATTATATTTTACCACTATATATATACTAGCGAGAACTTGTGCAAACTGCACGACTGGTTTATTCTTTAACGACTGACTTCAGACGTTTAACTTTTCATTCGATAACAGACATACCAATACACAATATTACGTATATAGATCAAAGCCTTGCGGCCTCATACACTTTTATCGCACATATTCTTATAGTCCATGTAGCCTTATGTCCTTATAGCCTTATACCCCTTGTACCACTTGTAGCCTTATCCCTTCGTTGTCTGACATCCTTCATGACCTATGGGTACCCTATAGGACGGCCCTTGAGGATTCATGGGTACCTCCATATAATAGCCCATGAGGACTTATTGACAACTCTATAGAATAGCCCATGAGGACCTATGAGTACCTCCATATAACAGCCCTTGGCGCCTTTCCCTTAGAGCCTTACATGACCATTAACCCTTAACTTTTGACGTGGCACAGAGAAACAGACACACAGACTGAAGATTACATACATAGATATGAGTTTTACAGAGTTATTGGTGATTAATTTCCTTTAATATTCAGTCTTTCATCCTGATGTTTGATGAAATACTCCGCATTTCTGTTCATTGGGACTTGAGAGAATAAAGTATGACTCTGAATTTGGCAGTAATAAACGTACAACATCATATGATAAAATACAAATAGTTTATCTGAATTTCTATTTTATATTCAAATCCTAAATTTTGTAACACGGCCTATTAAGAAAAATTCTAGTAAATGATCGACAGGTCAGATACGTTTATGTAAATACAATGTTTTAATTATTTGACTTTTGTCATTGAGTTTTTATTTGAATATAAACAGTAAAAAAAAATCTAATAATGGAATATCATTTTAACAGTCATTATAATTTTCTAATTTAAATATTTCCATTTGTTGTTTGATTTATCTAAACGAATGAAGGAAAAGAAAGAAATAATAAAATAATAAAATATGTTATATACATATAATAGACAAAGAAAACATATATTTATACGTCGAATAGTTAAACGTTCGAATTATAAAAATTCAAAGCTGAACAGCTTCAAAATGGATTAGTTGCCGGAGAAGTTGAATACTCGAAACAACTATTCGTCTTATACATATATGCTTCAACAAGAAACATACGAACAGATCCAGCTATATATACCTGAGGATGAAAAATGAGTATAGAAGAACTAGTATCAAATATATCTGACAAGTTACTAAATGTTAATAATGTCTCTTCAGAAAATGCATCACCAATTAATTGTACATATTTATTTGATTTTTTTTTGACTAAACCAACATTGTCACTATAAGCACTAAAACACAGTAAAGCAGTTGCACCATAGTTGTATTCCTTATCATCCATATCACGTAAACAAATATGATTATCTAATGGATTATTTTCAACTTTTGGATTGATACAAGTCTAAGAGTAGTAAAAGAAATTTTTTTATTAAATGAAATTTTTCTAGAACAAATTGATAAATAAAGATATAATTCAAAATATATTAACTAGCAACATCCTCCATAAGACATCGAAAGGAGAATAGAGACGGTACGAGCTATTGATAATGGCGTCAAAAAAACATGTATATATATACATATTGTAATACAATATTAAAAGTGTCATTGTAGAAGATAATTTTTTTTTAGTAATAGAGATCTTATTTTGGAGGTTGTAGGAATTTTAAAAAAAAGAACTCATGAAAATAAGGCAGATAGTTGAAATCAACGAAAAAGGATTAAAATCATAGCCAAAAACTTTTCTACAGATTGACTTGTTCTTCACAGTTAACAGGTGAATATATCATACGATCTATATGATTTGGAATCTCTATATATATCATGTGCAACAAACAAAAATGAAAAAACTCACAATTAAGCAAGATGGGCATTTAAGAAAAACTTGTTTATGAATATCCATCTCAAGATTATTTGTTGAATTATTACAACTATTACATATCCAGCTAGTATTATTTTGATTCATATTATTAGACAGCACTGGATAACCGACGAGTTGATTATTCATATTTTGTTTGAAGATAAATATTTGATTATCTGATGATGAAAGATTATCCGGTGTATCACCACAAAAACTGCAACGAAAGTAGGATTTAATATTGGCATTAAGTTTATTATTTAGTTCATGAAATTGAGGATTGGTTTCAATTATTGAACAAATCTCTTGAATTGTTCTGCATGATTGAATATTATTAGATGAAGTAAAATTTGTATTCACTGTACATTTAATAATTGCTTGAAAAAGATTAAATTTAGTTTTGTTATCAATACGTTCAAACACCAAAATTCCTAATCAAATAAAAAGCTTGAGTTGAACTATTCTTAAAAAAAATGAATTAATAAATAATAAGTCTTTTTTTTGGAAAACAAAGCAAAATTAAAAAACCAATTTCTTTAAAATAATAGTAAGTATTCATACTTACGACTATTAGCAAAAAGACGTTTGAGTAAATCACCATTACCAATTACTCGTTTATTGATACTTGTTGACCAACTTTTCTTTATTTTTGTTACTCGTAGCATCAAATCATTTCCATCTGATCGTATGATACTATTAAAACAAACTAAATTGTACATAGCGGATGATGGAAAACCAAGAACCCGCCAATCAGCGAATGGGTTAAGAGAAACAAAATCATGTGGTTTCCTATATTGGATATCTATTGGCGACTCATTGATGTGAATAATTAATACTAAAGGAAATTCTGTAAAATCGATATGTCGAGTTGTAGGTTTACTACAAGATGTGCATATGATATCTGAAGGGCTTCGTCCAAAAAAAGAATTTATATCGTTGTTCAAATGAAGACCACTTCGATGAATATTGATTGATATTGATGTAATTGTGGTTTTTATTTTCATTTTTTTTTCACAAGTACTACACGAATATATTTTATTGGCAACTAAATGACATGGAAGTAACGGAATAAGAATTTTTTCTAGAATAAATGTAGATTGTTGAAAACTATCAAGTAACATATCTGTTGGTAAAGAAAAACTGATTGTTGTTGAACGTCGCTTATTAGTCTGAGTTAATGTTGAACTAAACCATTCTTCTATAAACGTTTTAACAACGTCAAGTAACGGACAATTATGATTTAATGATGATGATGAAAGTTCATAACGACCACCAGTTTCATTTCCTGTTGAGAGTAATAAACTAATAGCAACATTCAGATAATTTGGTGTTAGATTTGGTAATTTAAGATCAGCATTGACATCATTCCTACTCAATAGAAGTAATGAAACAAGATCAGCAAAAACTGACTGTTGAGGACCTTTTGAATAATAACCACGACCTCTTTTGTTGGTTATTTTCTTCCAACGTTCTTCAATAGGTTTTAATCGTCTTTCATCTAATAATGTTGATGAATTATTTGAATCAATTTGTGTAATCATGGAATGAGTCATAGTTGCATTCGAATATTCATCAATTAAAACTAACATATCAGGAATAATAATTGACAAAAGAACATCTAATCATAGATAAATTTGACCACCTAAAAGTATTATCGAAAAGAATTAATATTTTAAAAATATATGTTTTTGTGTAAGACCATCTATGAAAAAAAGAATTCTCTATTTAATTTTTAAAACAACTCATTAAAATTCTACATCCAATTTTTTTGGATGATTTAATGTTCTATTATTATCATTTTGTTAATAAAAATTAAGATAAAATATGTAGTTTACCTAACTGCGTGCGTTTTAGTATACCCATTCTTCTTTCACTTATTGCTGTTGTTCGTTGTTCAAGTTGAGCAATAGTAAAATTTTCAAATGATTTGACAGCAAGTCGACGATGACGACTTAAATTTCCTATATTAAGAGAGAGTCCATGACAGCACCAAGGAACGACAGCACTCGTCAAAATTTAAATTTTTGATTTTTTATGTGCATTCGAAAGGACAATGTCTGAAACTAATAACCCTAAATTTTTAGCTCATTTGGACTTTTTATAGTAAAGTTAGCCCGGACCGACTTTTAGCACTGTCTACAGAGTATTACGAAAAACAATGATAAATCATAGCATTAATGTCTTTTTTCATTCATGTTAACCTAGTAAAGGAATGATATACAATATTTTATATAGCTCATTTTTTTCATCTATCCATACCTTATCATTTGGTATATAACATGAAAAAATTCTCTCATTCTTAGTAGTGTAATACTATCAGACATTAATGAGATGATTTATCATTGTTTTTCTTGACACTAGGTAGACAGTGGTCAAAGTCGATCCAGGCTAACTTCACTATAAAAAGTCCAAATGAGCTAAAAATTTAGGGTTAATAGTTTTAGACATTGTCCTTTCGAATGTACATAAAAAATCAAAAATTTTAATTTTGACGAGTGCCTCATATACTGAGGTCATGCTTGATGATATCGTGGAGACTCTCTTAAACATCATTAATAGTAATATGTTAATTTTAAAGAACAAATTTTAACCTAATAACATGTTTGACCATATCGGTGCTGTCGGCATAAAATATCTAGTCAAATATTTAAACCATTTCAATACAGCAGAAGATCGAGCACCAAAAACGTCTTCTTTTGATATTCCAGTATCAATAAGTGCATCGTAGAATATTTTATTAATAACAGTTTTAAATTTGGATTTGGTACCATTTGTTTCTTGTTCTTCATCAACAATTATCTGTATCAAAAGGAAGAGAAATTTTGAAGAAAGATAAAACAGATGAAAACTCCAAGTGCAATTTGTATCAAATTATCCAGACGCACACTATTGAAGCTTTAATGAAAAAATATTATCAGACGCATTCGTGATTTAACGCTGATTTTAACAGAATGAAGAAATGACAATATGATATTTTTCCATTACTTAATTTATATATCCAAAAGACAAACATTTGAATTATGTACGCTCAATAGAAAAAGTGCGATTATTTTTTGGAAATCATTTTGAAACAAATTAACCGAAGTAAGAAAATCTGGGTAGGAAAGGAATGATGATTTTTTTAACCTGAAAAATTTGTTTTTATTTTAGAATTTTTACCAAAAAGTTTGAAAAAACAAAATTTCCAAATCTTATGAGGATTACTCCCTTTTCGTGATCCTTTCTTGATCTCAAGATCTCTATATGAAATGATTATTTATTTATTGTATGATTTCTTTCATCAAATTGTTAAACAATTGTCTAATCAATCAATTTTCATACATTTTTTGTTTTTGTTTTTAAAAATCTATTATTTGGTTCGGGATCATCATCATCAGCATCATATTTGTCATCATAAAAGTAATAAATATTTGAATCATATAAATCTGTTGGATTATCACTTTCAAAATAATTAGAAGATTTAACGGCACTCTAAGTATCAGAATCAGATTTAATTTTTCGTATTTTATCTAATAATATATCTTGATATTTTTGTTTTATATGTTTTTCACCACGATGTATTTCAAGAAAAACAAGACAGATTATTTTCCAATTGTATTTAAATTCTATCCATGTACAGCTATTTATCAATAATGCAATGCTCCATATGGCAATTTCACGATATTCTTTAATGATAAACTTGTTGATAGTTCGACGTGTATCCTATGTAAAAAAACAAATATATAGAAAATTAAGGCCTTTCCCCTCAAAAAGTGTCCGTTTTGGTCAAAACCGTCGAAATTGAGATAAATACATGGGAAGATAGCTTGTCTTCTGCTCTTTTAGAAGCCACATTGGTTTTTCTTCAGTACCTGGTTTTTGGTCAAATTTTTTCGATGATTTTCATTGACCTATGCTTGAGAAATATGCTTATTTTTAAAAAAACGAAAAATATTTTTCGTTTTTTCTCGATTTATGATTTTTTTATCTTTTGTCCAAGATTTCTCGATCCAGGCCCTGTCAATATATTTAAATTTTTGTTTTGTTTGAAAGAACACGTCAAGATGCAGAGCACCACAGAGTCATTTTTTTAATTAAACTTTTTTTATTGCGTATACAGACATAAACATCCATTTTTGTCTCTTTTTTGAGTTATTGAACTTATGATGCCTTTTTTCGCTAAATAAGTAAGAATTTAAAAAAAAGAACTCTGTGATGCCCTGCATCATGAGATGCTCTTTCACACAAAAAAAACTCTAAATATATTGACAGAG
>CAJNOL010005816.1:0-10634 GCA_905250125.1 Rotaria sordida | reverse complement strand
CAGCTCCTGTTCGCCCTCTGTCGACGTCATCAAAGGTTTTCTTAAGCGTACTTCAACACTATTTTTGATTGAAGCAGTACAAGGCAAAGATATATCGCGATACAGCAGCTATCCACAAGAGAAAGAAGTTCTTCTCTGTCCAGCTACTCGACTTCATGTTTTATCCAATGCCCTCGAGAGCCCATCATTACACTTGGTGCACTTACGAGAAATATGTGATCAAAATCAACCATCGCCGTCGTTTCCTGCTCTAGCAACATCAACGACAGTTTCTTCAACTTTCAAAGTTTTCACCGATGAAATCGGCAACAGATATGAAGCACTGATTTATAAATCACACTCTTGAAAGTTCTGGTTCATATTCAAATCGCACGGCAGAGTATGATATTAGAGAACAGTTCGAAAGGCGGCTGTAGAGCTGGTAAGAAGCATGGGAGAGGCACAATGAAATACACAAATGGAGACGAGTATACCGGTGATTGGATCGTAGATAAAATGACAGGTCAAGGCATCTTCACCTGGCGGGACGGGCGAAAATATGAGAAAAAATGTTCACTAATCTTGAGTGATACTCACTATAGCCTTGCACTTGTATCTCAACTTGATCTATGTAATGATTGAATGTACGATGGGGCAATTTCAAGATAATAACTTTGTGGGTAAAGGCGTCTACACTTGGCCCGATGGTAGACAGTATGTGCTGACATGTTCATATATGTGTCGTGCTCATCCCGATCATTTTCAACTTTGTACTTCCGTTACACTCGTGCGATCAACGAACAAACGTTGGGTGGATTTCAAAATGATAAATTCTCGGGTCAAGGTATCTATACTTGGCCTGATGGCCGGCGATATGAGGTGAAATATTCACAATTGTCTCGCAATCATACTAATACTTTTAGACTTTTTATTTCGTTTAGATTGATGCAGTCAATGGACAAATGTTGGGTGGCTTCCAAGATGATAAGTTCACAGGTCAGGGCGTCTACGTTTGGCCTGATGGTCAGCGGTACGAAGGACAATTCATCGACGACGCAAGAACTGGAAAAGGCATCATCAACTGGTCAGACGGCCGACGATACGAGATGACGCGTTCCAAAACATCTAGTGATTGTTTCTATAACGTCGGTAGTTGCAATAGGATTGCACTGACGCAATAAATGGATACTAACAGGGTGAGTTTCAAGATGGTAAATTTGTGGGTCAAGGCTGCTATACCTGGCCTGATGGTCAACACTATGAGATGTGGCGTTCAAAAACTTGTAGTGATCATGATATTCGTATTGAACTTTGCACTTGAGATTAATTCATACAATAAACGAAGAGTCGCTGGGACAATACGAAGACAATAAGAAAAACGGGAAAGGTGTTCAAAGCTGGCCCAATGGTGAACGGTACCAGATGAGATATTCATAAATCTTTCTTGATCACTTCCATGATATTGAACATTACATTATAACTAGATTAATGAAGTGAATGAACGGTTGTTGGGACAATATACAAACGACAAGATGCATGGAACAGGAATCTGCACCTGGCCTGATGGTAGGCGTTACGAGATCGCATGTTCGCCAATTATCTGATAATCATATCTAGAGTGTCGCATTTGTTGTGGAAACTCAGCTAATGTAATGAACAAACAATCATTGGGATAATATAAAGACGACAAGAAGAACGGAAAAGGCATCTTCACTTGGCCCGATGGCAGGTATTACGAGATCAGATATTCACAAATTTGTTGTGATTATATCAAGAGTGTCGTAATTTGTGTGTGAATTCGACTAATGTAATTAAAAAATAACAGTTGGGAAACTACAAAGAAGACAAGAAGAGCGGAAAAGGCATCTTCATGTGGCCTGACGGCAGGCGATATGAGGCGATACGTTCTGAAATCTCTAGCGCACGCTTGTACAGCGTCGAACTTTGTCTTCAGACTTCTTTGACACAATGTACTAACAGTCGTCGGGAGAATACAAAGACGACAAGAAAAATGGACATGGCATCTTCAATTATCCAGATCGCCGGCGGTACGAGATGAAATGTTCGCAAATCTCTCGTAAGCACCTCAATAGTGTTCAACTTTGCATTTGGATGCCATTGATGGAATGAAAAAACAACTGATGGGAGAATTTAAAGATGATAAGAAGCATGGAATAGGTATCTTCGTGTGGCCAAATGTTAAACGATATCAGTTCAATTATTCATAAACCTCTTATGATCATGTCTATCGTGTCAACCTTGTATTTAAACTCAAGCGGCAAAATAAGCGAATAGTCTCTGGGACAATTTCAATGCGGTAAAATTAATGGAAAAGGTGTTCAAGTTTGGACTGATGGTTCGCGGCATGAGATGAAAAATTCATATATCACTTGAAATGATCTCTGTAACATCGCGCGTTGTAATTGAATGAAATTGGCGCAGTGAAGGGATAGTCACTGGGACAATATAAAGATGACAAGATGCATGGAGCAGGAGTCTACACCTGGCCCGATGGTAGGCGTTATCAGATCAGATATTCAAAAATCTCGCACGAGTATCTTGATAACATGAAACTTTTTAATGGAACTCTATGAATGCATTTGACGGATAGTCGCAGGGGCAATTTAGGGATGACAAGAGGAACGGAAAAGGAGCCTTTGCATGGCCTGACGGTAGGCGATATGAGGTAAGATATTCGCAAATTCCGGACGAGAACCTCGAGAATCATTAACTCTGTTTTTTAGTTCGATTGACACAGTTAATGAAGAATTGTTGGGACAGTACAAAGACGACAAGATGCATGGAGCAGGAGTTTACATGTGGCCTGATGGCAGACGCTACGAGATCAGATGTTCACAAATTGTTAATGATCACAAGTTTAGTATCGAGGCTTGCATATGAAGTCAGTTGAGATGTGATGGGCAAATAGTACTTGGGTCAATATAGAGACGATAAAAAGAGTGGAAAAGGCGTCTTTTCATGGCCTGATGGCAAGCGATACGAGATGACGCGTTCTAAAATCTGTGGCGTTTGCTTGTGCAATATCGAGTCTTGTCTTTAAACTCAGGTACTATAGTGTATGAATAGTCTCGGGGGGAATACAGAGACGACAAGAAGAACGGGATAGGTAAAATGATCTATCCAAAAGGCAAAATCAAAGAAGGCACATGGTGTGATAATCAATTTGTGGAATGATGTAGGTTTTAAGATTATTTCTCAGCATGGTGAATGCTGCATTGAACATTACATATTTACACTATTGTAATATTAACTTGATTTTTCTTAAGGGAATCACAGCTAAAGAAATTCCTTGGATGGAGAAAAGCTTTCATCGTGACGCTCCATATGATTATGAGCTATCGAAGAAATAATTTTCGCAATGATGCATGATTGCTTCAAGATACTATCATTTTTACATCGGAGGTTCGTGGGTATTATATTGAAATGGTTTGTTAGGCCAATGAGAATTTACGATGAGGAAGAAGAGCGCAAGATAAAAAGATGAAAGATATGATATTATTTGATGTAACCTCGTAATTCTTTGGAACTTTTCAGTTATTCAGATGAAAATGGTACACTTTCAAAAACCGAAGGATTTCGAGAGATCTACTTAACCCGATTAGACTAGCTTCATTCTTCTTGAAATCTCAATTAATCATAATGCACCACAATCACTCCTCATCTTTATACTAACGCCTACAATTTTGCCTATTGCACATCAGCACAGAGTTGAGCATTCTCGGTTAGCTGCAGCTTCATCAAGTTTCGAGTGACTAGAATTGCTCTAGCTGATCACAAGGTTTGGAGAGGGCGATAGAAGAGTGTGGGTATGGGTATTTTCTTAAGTCACACCCAAACCCAATTGAAAGTTCTATCTATCTTGTAATGTCACTCTATCATAAATTTCAGAGGATCCCTCTTCAGCATAATGTTTTAACTTTCTCATTGACGACGCGATAGCTAAATAGACCTTCACAACTAATGCCTAATTGTGACTAGCTTGATCAAATCTCTAAAATGTGATTTAAAGAATTCACTGGCTGAATAATCACGTATATAGTGTTGTATCCTCAGTGAGAAGTGTTAGTGCCGGCTTCGTTTCACTAGCTTTCAGCTATACGGTTGCTTTGTTGGAAGTTGGAAAAATCCAACTGCCGACAGTCAACTGAAAGCACCATTCATTAATTATTTATCGAATTTCTTTTGAGCAAATGACAGCAGTTGCTTAAGTATGCCTTGTGCAAACATATTACCTTGCTATGAAAAAGAACGAAAAGAAAGTATACACATTAAACAACTTTGCTTTGATCTTTGAAGACGACTTATGATGTATAATAAACACATGTGACCTATCTATGCAATATGTGACAATGTTCATCGTTTTCATTTCAACCGTTGCCAATAATTAGAAACTAGGAGATATATAGAAAGTAGAGTATGATGGTCATATCTATAATTGCTAGAAGGTTATCTGAGGTTCGTGCAGCACTGCTGTACTGAAAATTGATCGATGAGATTGATATCCATGCTAGCGTTGTCGATTGACGTAAAATCAGTATCTGAATTTTGTGCTTAGGAAAAGATCATGATCGACTAGTTAGGGCTGATTAAATTACTGTTATTAGGATGTGGATATGGGTGTGACGAGAAGATCCAGACCCACACTGACATCCAAAATAATATTTTATTTTAAACTGAAATATTGGTAATTTAGATTTAAAAGCATCCATTAAATTACAAAGTTTCAGTTTATTTTTAAATTTTGATTGCAAACATTGAAACCAAAAGCAAATTTGAACTACGATGAAAAAAATTGATTTTTGTGTTAATTTTAAACTATTCTTAATTTATTTTTGTATTTAATAAATATAGGTTTTATCTTTGAATACAAACTGATTATATGCAGTTTTGTAACGATCGAAGAAAATTTTTCTCAAAAAAAGAAAAAAATTCTAAATTTATTTTACTTTATTTTATTTCATTAATTTCCAGTCTGTGATAATAATTTTTGTAATTATATCAAACGATGAAGAAATTCTGAGTAAAATTTTATTAAATAACATCTTAGCATGTCTATTGACATGTATAGTTCAATCAGCGAAATGGTGGGTAAGTGACATATTGTATGCCTGCTCAAATCTACCCTTCATGCTTATATTTCTATCATTTAGACTAATCCGAATTCGACCAGTACATAAGACTACATCTTGTCGTCCATGCCGTCGGAAATACTCTTACTTTTTCGATTTTACAAAACGGTATAATGTGTCTAGTCTTTTTCTCAAAAAATCCTCGTACATGACTAGTCAACATTTCATAATCTTCACACCAGTCTTAGACAAATATTTTTTTGCAAAAAAGACAAAGCATGACTAACAAAAGAATGACACTTGTTAGTTAAGTAGTCAGAACACAAATTACGGATTACAAATAATTTCGAACTAGTTCTGTACTAGACTTTTTGAGAAAAAGATTAGACTAGATATATCGTCACGCCTAGAAAAACGACTAGGCTTTCTGCCTATCTTTTGCTCCAATTACATTTAGTTATTGTAGAAGATATAATTCGTGATATTGATGATAGAATTTATTTAATAATATTTAGTTATGATTATTTTATTTTATTTTATTTATTTGTGACATCGGATTCTGATGATAGTCGTTGAGGATCGAAAATTGAGTCATACATGAAATTTAATGAATATTCTAATAAAGGTATTTCTTTTTTAAAAACTTTAAAAATATTAAAAAATAAATTAAGATTTGATTTATTTATCTTCATTCTTATTTTGCTGTACTGATTTATATTTCCAGAAGAAAAGCACTACTATACGAAAGGGAAGAAGAAGATAAGCAAGTATTAAGGTCGGCTGATATTTCATGCAATTTGAATGTTGAATGAAGAGTTGAGAAACTCGAGATCCTCAATGATGACAGCTAACTAATAATGAGTGACGCATGTTTTTTTACTAATATTATTTAGATCCAATGACTCTATCATGTTTCATATTTTCATCCTGTACAGATTGTGCTGAAAATTTTTTCATGGCGAAGAAACGTACTAGAATATCGAAAAGCTCCTTAATTTTCTTAGTGTAACACTAGTACTTATTCATATATAAAGAATCAGAACATTCTCTTTACCTAATCTGGTAGTGCAGCATACTCATTGAAGATTTTATTAACGGAAAACTCATTACAATAGCTTATCATGGTTTATTCTCGACGAGAGAACTTGGCTTAGGATGCATCAAATATCATTGATGAGTGAAAAAAGAAGTACAAATCTTATTCCTATATGCTAGTAGAATGTTGACGGATTCACAAAGAGCATTGCTGTATCTTGTTGCTAATCAATTGAACATCTACATGGGATTTATTCTTTTTTTGTTTGGCATCACCGGTGGAATTTGTAATTTACTCGTATTTACTAAATGGCAAACAATCAAAGAGAATCCATGTGTTATTTACATTATCATGGGTTCAGTAGCTTCCATTTTCGAATTATTGAATATTATCTTCATTCAAATTATGTCTTTGGCTTTTCACATTGATCTATCAATATTATCACGCTTCTAGTGAGTAATATATCTTATTCATGTTAAGATTCGGAATACGGACTTTTTTTTATTTCTCGTCTGTTTAAAATATTTCAATATTTCATTTTCTCTGATATATCGGAGATGATGGAAACATTTCTCGAACTAGCTTTATGTGGGTATGAACGAGTTCTATTTGAAACTCTTGATATTGCGCACACTTATGCTTTCGTTTTTGTAAGTCAAATGTAACTAAGAATTGTCACACAGGCTTTTCAATGCATCCTACCACAGGGAGGAGGGAAGGTAGTAAGAAAAATATCAAAATTGAAAAATGCACATATTGGCCGCATATATTAGGGTACAATACATTATTGTAACATAAAAAAGGAAGCATAAACATCCGTTAAAAATATCCAAAAATTCATTTTTTCCAATGTTTTTTATCTTTATTTCGAAATACTTTCAAATCAAATAAGCAAAATATTCTTCGTTTTTCTTTTAGTTGTAAGATGCGTGTAACTTTTGTGCAATATCCAAGCATGATCGCACTTGCTTCTTACATATTAGCTAGCTTCAATCGATGGGCTGCTACGAGTAGAAATGCAAGCATACGACAGCGATCTAATTCTCTTCGTCTAGCCATTATATTGTGTTCATTCGCCAATCTCTTTTGGTTACTTCATTCAATTCCAATCATTATCTTAACTCACCTTGTTCAGACTCCGACGGGTTCATCTGTTTGCATGATCATATCGCCTGGACTCATATACTATCGGGATGTATTCTTTCAACCATTTTTCTATTGTGTTTTCCCTCTTTCTCTTCTCATCTACTTTGGCTTATCGACAATTCATCATTTACATGATTTACATCGGTGTATTGCACCTACGACTGTTATTCCTAGAAGGCAACCACGACATCGTTTTGATATTCAACTCACACGAGTCGTTCTCCTTGAAATACTCGTGTGTATTCTCTCCACGTTGATGTTTGCTGGTCAAGCAATCTATACAGCTATCACACGAGCATGGACAAATAAGACGCTTGATATTCTAGCCATCGAATACATATACCGTAATGTAGCCCTACTTCTTTTCTATTTCAATTATGTGTTTCCTTTCTATTGTACTTTTATAACGAGTTCCATTTTTCGACGGCATCTTCAAGATCTTTTGTTGTCTTTGATCAGGCGCTGATGTATTTTGTTTTTTTCATATCAATCAGGAGAATTTGAGTGAAAATGATCAGTTGATGATTGTGCTCTACTCTTTTTCTGTAATATCTTATGTAATATACTTTTATATGAAAGAAATCGGTATTTTTCGAAGTCTTGAGATTCAACATCGAACTGTCTGTTCTAAACACAATACACAATTCAGATGAATGGAGAATTTTATTTTGTGTATTTTTAAAAATACTAGCGTTTGGGTGTGGATATGGGCATAGGTGCACGTTGGGGTGTGGGTGTCGGTGAAGACAATACCCACACTCTCAAGTATACAAACTATGTACTCCAAACAGATTTGTTTGGTCATTCCAAGTTTACACTGGACAGGATCAACGTACAGATGGACTAGATAAGCTTGGTTCGATTGTCGTTAATTTTGGAAAAAGAACTTCTAAATGAAGGAAGACTTTTTATAGCAGATAACTTCTATACAAGCATTCCTTTGGCGTTGTACTTAAAAAAAACATAATACCGATCTATGTGAAACATTGAGAAAAAATCGAAAGGATATTCCAAAAGAAATAATAAATTGCAAATTAAAAAAAAGGTGAAGCAAGCCGAGCAAGTATGCAATATAACAGTAATCAAATGGTGCGATAAACGAAATGTTTTAATGCTATCGATGTGTCATCGAAACGATCTAATTGAAACTGAAAAAGACAGAGCCGGAAATCCGGTAATGAAACCAAAAATAATTGAAGACTACAACAAAGGAAAGCAAGGGATTGACTTGTCTGATCAGATGAGTAGCTATTACACTCCACTAAGAAAATCACTCACATGGTATAAAAAATTAGTCGTAGGATTAATTTTTGGTACTGTATTAGTAAATAGTAGTATTATATACAATGAATTGTATCTCGGGTGTGGGTGTAGGTGTAAATATCTTACTCAAATGAACTCACACTCACACAGGACAGGACAGGGCATAAAAATACTGCCCTATGACGGGTTCTGATTTACACTGTTCAACATGTTGCATTTGTTTTTTACATAAATGTTTTCTTTTTCAAATAGAAATTAACTAAGTTTTTAAATTGAAAAATAAATAACGTTGTCTAGCGCATTTAGTCTACATCATATTGAATATATTTATTTTGAAAGATCTTACCACATACACAGTCATTTATTCATTTTTTTTTGTTTTACCAATTAACAATATTGTATTGATGTTCTATACACGCGTTCATACTGCAAAATTATTCTATTTAGTTATTATTTCCACCGACTATGGAAAGAACTGAATTAAGCACCGATAAACCAGTGGTCATAGATGATCATGAAATAATTTGATGTGCGATTTTTTTATTCAAGAGTTGAATAGAAAAAAGAAATGATGCAAGAAGAGATGAGAAAGTGATAAATACATGAAATGTCTGAAGATCAATGAACAACTGTACATAATCAAGCGACTATCAATACATTAAACAAGACAATTTGTTGTTCAATTTGTAGACAACGTGATTGTTGTATCTGCAGCCGTAGTATCAACTACTGTTATAGTCGTCATTGAATTTGTTATTGTTGTCGTTGAAGTCGTAGGAGGTTTCGTAGTATCAGCCGTCGTTGAAGTTGTGGGAGCATCTGTAGTCAGTGTTGTAGTCGAAAGCAAGGTTCTTGCTATTGTGGGTGCCGTGGGTAATCGGTCCTCAATATTAGACACTACCTCTTGCAGTCCATCTATCTGTTGATTTATATAATTGAATCTTTTGTTAAGAGTGCTAAGAAACGCAGTTGTAAGAGCAAAAGTAATTATTATAAACAGACTAATTACAATCAACCCCAACTGAATACGTCTGCGACTATATTCTCCAAAAGCCATTACTCATTTTCTTTTCTTCTTCAGAAAAAATTTGTGGACTTTATTGAGCAAATATTGTAGCTCTGAATAGTTTCTTTTTACTTACACTATTAACAAAGCATATGCTTCTATTTATATAGATAAATGACTCCAAAACAAATGTGCTAACATTGAATAGGTGTAGCTGTTAAGATAAGAACACTTTTATAGAGGTTAGTTTTCATCAGTCAAGAAAAAATTGTTTCAAGGATACAAACACAATTTTTCTGTTATCTCGATTACTTACTAAGGGACTGCAATTTCATTTTTTCTTGAAGATATTGATAAACACTTTTTTATTTTCATGCTTTATATACAACAATACATAAGTTTTACGAGAGGTATATAGTAAGGCTTATAAGAATGAAAGAATATTATATTATTATTGAAGTCTACAAAATTTGTATCAAACTCATAGTATTCCAATTTCTTCTTATCTACTGATTCTTATTTTAGATTGAAGTACGCAAAAACACTACATTAGCTTTTAAAAAATGTGATGAAATATTGCCGATCTACGCTTAACTATAGTCCTGGTTTTTATGAAATTAAAAAAAATAGTCACAGCAGGAGTTTTATTACTTTCGAAACGATGTTAAGATTTTGAGACTTTCAAGGTCATCTATGTTGGTTGATTATAGAATAAATCAACAAAAGTGATATGGATATTTTTGAAATACCAGGTAAAATGACATTATTTTCATCTTTTTCTCCCTGTAAGATTTCATAGAATGTTATCATAGAAGTATAAACGGCAAAACCTTCCGTTAAAATAGCGTTATTCATAATTTTTATGCTTCGTCAGCTAGATATAGGTATGATTGTGGTGAAGAAGAAGAAACCTACATCTACACTCATATGTACTCACTTTATTTAAGGGTTTTTGGTATATCAGTTTGAATTATCGAAAACTGAATTGTATCACTGAATTGAGGTCATCAAATTGTATTTGGGCCATAAATGCAACGTCTGAAACAAGTTGCTGAGTGACTTACCGGCAGAATCACTCGAATTCACCACTAATGTCACCTACATTTATCGAAGT